>CAUYQV010038161.1:0-26853 GCA_963574575.1 Galagoides demidoff
CTGTGGTCCCAGCTACTTGGAAGGCGGAGGCAGGAGACTCGCTTGAGCCCAGGAGTTGGAGGTTGCTATGAGCTGTGATGCCATGGCACTCTACCCAGGGGGATAGCTTGAGGCTCCATCTCAAAAAAAAAAAAAAAAAAACTGCTAGAAGAAAATAAAGGGAAAATACTTTAGGATACTGGTGTGGGCAAAGATTTTATGGGTAAAACTTCAAAAGCACATGCAACAAAAGTTAAAATAGACCAGTTACCAAACTAAAAAACTTCTGCACAGCAAACAATTAACATACTGAAGAGACAACCTGTAGAATGGGAAAAAATATTCACAAACTAATTGACAAGGAACTAATATCTATGCAAGGAACTCAAATAACTCAACAGCAGAAAACACCAAATAATTCTATTAAAAATGGGCAAAAGATCTGAATATACATCTCTCAAAAGAAGACATACAAATGGCCAAAAGGCATATGAAAATGCTTGACATCATGAACCATCAGAGAAAGGCAAATCGAAACCACAATGAGATACCATCTCATTCTAGTTAGAATAATTATCAAAAAGACAGAAAATAAAAAATAATGATGAGGATGCAGAGAAAAGGGAACTCTTATGCACTCTTGATGCGAATGTAAATTAGTACAGCCATTATGGAAAACACTATGGAGGTGTCTTAAATAATTAAAAATAGAACTAGCATATGATCCAATAATCCAATACTGGGTATTTATCCCAAGGGGAGGAAATCAGTATCTTAAAGAGATATCTAGACCTACATGTTTACTGCAGCACTACTCACAATAGGCAAGGTATGGAATCAATCAAAATGTTCACCAACAGATAAATAGATACAGAAAATGTAGCATATTTACACAATAGAATACTATTCAGCCATAAAAAAGAATGAAATCCCATCATTTGTGACAACATGGATGAACCTGGAGGCTATTATGTTAAATGAAATCAGCTAGGCACAGGAAGATAAATACCTCATGTTCTTATTCTTATGTGGGAGTTAAAATTCTTTTTGGGGCTCGGTGCCTGTAGCTCAGTGGATAGGGTGCCAGCCACATACACCAGAACTGGCAGGTTTAAACCCAGCCCAGGCCTGCCAATCAATGACAACTACAACCAAAAAATAGCTGGGCATTGTGGCAGGCGCCTATAGTCCCAGCTATTTGGGAGGCTGAGGCAAGAGAATCACTTAAGCCCACGAGTTTGAGGTTGCTGCAAGCTATGACGCTACGGCACTCTACCCAGGGTGACAGCTTGAGACTGTCTCAAAAAAAAAAAATCTTTTTTAATCTCATGGAAGTAAAGAGTAGAATTTGGGTGGTAGAGGTTGGGAAAGGTAGCAGGGAGAACAGGGTGGGAAGAGGCTGGTTAATAGGCACTACTAGATAGGAGGGGTGTGTACTGGCATCCTGCAGTACTGGAGGGGGAATTACTATGGTAAACTCTAATTTACCATATGTTTTCAAAAAGCTAGGGGAAGGTTTTAAATGTTCAGGACGCAAAGAAAGATAAATGTTTGAATAATGGATATGATAATTGCCCTGATTTGATCATTACACATTGTATACATGCATGGAAGATATCACTCTGAGGCTAGGTACAGTGAGTGGCTCATGCCTGTAATCCCAGCACTCTGGGAGGCTGAGGTGGGTGGATCACTTGAACTCACAAGTTCAAGACCAGCCTGAGCTAGAGCAAGACCTCATCTCTAAAAATAGCTGGGTGTTTTGGCAGTTCCTGTAGTCCCAGCTACTTGGGAGGCTGAGGCAAGAGAATCACCTGAGCCAAAGAATTTGAGGTTGCTGTGAGCTGTGACGCCCGCCATAGCACTCTACCAAGGGTGACAAAGTGAGACTAAGTCTCAAAAAAAAAAGAAAATATCACTTTGTATCCCATAAATATGTACAATTGTTACATGTCAACTAAAAATAAAAGAAAAAAAAAACAAAAGAAAAGAGGGCGGCACCTGTGGCTCAGTGGATAGGGCACCAGCCCCATATACCAAGGGTGACAGGTTTGAACCCAACCCCAGCCACCTAAAACAGCAATGAGAATTGCAACAAAAAATAGCTGGGCATTCTGGCGGGCACCTGTAGTCCCAGCTACTCAGGAGGCTGAGGCAAGAGAATCGCTTAAGCCCAAGAGTTTAAGGTTGCTCTGAGCTGTGACACTATGACACTCTACCAAGGGCAACAAAGTGAGACTCTATCTCAAAAGAAAAGAAAAGCAAGAGTGAAATCATTGTTGAATGAATGAAAAGTTGCCAGAAATGGAGTTTTGCCAAGGTGTTTATATGATTTTACAAAAGGCTACATACTGATGGAATTTTAGGCTGTATTCCTGAACCACATTTCTGTGAGTGCTGTGCATTCATTATAGTTACAAGTAGTTTTCCATTATCTCTGCTTCAATGTAACCATTTTGTAATCATTTTAGTTTAGCAACTATACTGTTATCTAACATTCTTTGTTTTGTGAGGTTTGCACCATGAATTGACTGAGGACACAGTTTTTCATTTACTGCTTTTGTAGTTCTTCTTTATCTGCAGAGGCCAAACATGCTATTGTACCAAACTGCTTGAGCATCACAGTTAATTTTAGCACTTCAGACTTCAAAAAGAGGCACAGAGGCACATGACACATTCATTAGCCCCTACAATCACAATTAGTATTTTTTCTTAAACTCTCAGTTGTCAGAGGTGATGAAGCCAAGTGCCAGAAGACACTAAAAATTCCTGGATGATGGACTTTTTACAGAGCCATAGGGTTAATTGAGTTTTAACCAGATAAGCCTATCAAGTATATAAAAAGCCTAGACAAGGTCTTTAGTATGTTCAAGTAGATAACCTCTTACCAGAACAAGTGTTTGTACCCAACAGGGAGCTTTGTTGGACTTGTAAGCAAAATTATTGTTTTATTTTTTTCCTTAGTGCTAAAAAAAAGTTCATCTTATCACTTTGCCCCTGGAATGTTTAAAAAATGTATAGCATTTGATTTAAGTACAATGATTGCTTTGGATATCAAAATCATCCCATAAATTCAAGTTCTCAGGGGAAATTGTCAATTTATTATCTCTTCTCTAGGACTTCATTCTATTTTCAAATGCTTGAACAGTTCAGCATCAGATTTTAGTTTCTTATGCTTCTTTAGAATTCTAAAAACTATTTTTTATTGCTCTTCAGAAAAGCAGACAACAAAAAGAAAAATCATTGCCAAAGATTATGGTTCCTCTGGGAGTGTTTACATTACTCTCCTCTATTTCTCTCTTTTTAAAAAATTAAATCATAAATACACAGATCATGTATACATTAATGCATTTATGGTATACAATGTATTGATTTCATATAGAATTAGGAACGCTTACATCACACTGATCAATATATACCTCATTTTGTTTACTTAATTATTGTGTTAAGACATTTATACTCTATACTTAATAGATTCGACATGTGCCCTTCTTCTCTATTTCTCTATAGAGTTTCCACAAGAATTATATGATAGGGAGATGAAACCTGGTGCTCACTTGATAGAGAGCTTATTCTGTATTTACTTGTAGGTAATTGAAAGCTTCTTGGCATCTCATGCACACTTGTCTGTGATTAGCTTTTGTTGTCCTCTTCATACTGTTTCATTCCTGTTAACATCCACTGGTGACTTACCATTAATCATATTGCAGACTCCTTTGTGCTCGTCTAAGGTTCTACCTCATTAAGAAGGCAGCACTTCATCTTTTGTCTTTGGCTATAGGTCCTTCCCTTAGGTCTATCAGTTGAAATTTCCTTTCTTCTTTTTATACTGCCAGCCTCCTACTAAGGGGATTGCATTATTTCTCCATTTACTCCTATCTGGTTCCACATGAATGTCTAGAACTGTAAATTGTCTGAAATTTTTCTTTTCTTACAAACTAACAAAGTATCCTGACAAATTTAATGGCTGCTTACAGTATTTTCCTTTGACTATAGTTGTCATACTATTGGTTTATTTCTCTTGAGATCAATCACTGGGACAGGATCTTGGATGCTTAGCGTGCTTTGTACTCTCTTCCTATCCTTTGGTTATTTGGAGGAGAAGTATTAACATAATATTGCCTCTTGTCATGGTATGTCAACCCCCTTCCTAGCACTAGGGTGCTTTCTCTTGCTGAAATATTTGTTATTGACCCTGAGGCCGTATAATCAATAAATGCTCATTTTTCATCATCTCTGAATCCACATCCTAAATCCTGTTTTCACCTCTATATTTGTACACATAGGCATGCATACGTAGAATATCCTCTTAATAGGCCACAGCTTTGTTATACCCAGATGACCCACAATTTAAGATTTCTGCATAACAAAACACTAATTCTACTTCCTAGAATTTGCAGAAAGCTGCCATGGTAATAAACCCATTCCTGGGCTTTCAGATCTTGTCCACAGGGTATAAGAAAGCTGTGGCCTATAAATCTAACATCTGAATTTTATATTTGTTTTATTTCATCTGAATCACTTTTTACTTTTTTCCAACTATTGTATTATTAATAATGAATGTAGTAGTCCAAAACACCTTCAGCTTAGGTGTTAGAGCTGAGTATTTTAGGTGCTATTAACATATCCTGTTTACGGAAAAATGAGAAAAATGAAGGCACAAGGAGGTTAACTTAACTTGTCTAAGGTTCTAGAGTTAGTAAGTGAGAGAGCAGGATTTAACCTTAGCATTCTACCTCTGCAGTCTGTAGTCACTACTGTTTTTTATTGCCTTTCCAAACTGTTGTCATATGAGAGGAGTAGGAAGTAGGTATTGTTAGAAAGTCATAGCAGGGGCATTATAGTTAGAGTTTATGGAGGAATGAGTTTCAACTGATTTTGAAGTAGGGGTTTGAATATGTGGAACAGAGAGCATTCCCAGATGCACAGAATGAGCAAATGTTCAGAGATCTGATAAACTAGAATATGTTCAGGGAATAATGAGAAGATTAGATTGATGCTGTAGGAATAACATAGTGAATGAACTTAGTGCTGAAAGTTTATCCATTAGAACTTTACTGAATACTGAGTGTTTATATTGCAGTTTGTAGATTAAGATTAATTGGATTCTTATAAAAATACTGCTAATCTTATTTATTAGGAATACTGATTCAGTTTTCCAATGGAAATACATTAATAGTTAAATAATAAAATAAAATCTATAGTCCTTATTATGGAGGGTTTTAGTCTTTTCATTTTTGTTAAGCTAGTTCTGCCCATACCTGCATAATTTGTTCAGTTTAATTTGTAATGAAATTGGTCCTGCAGGAGGAATTGGATATATGTTGAATTTCTGCCAGATTTCAGAAGAGAATATGTCATTGGCATTTTTAGATAATTGAACATGGGTTTGTTATTTTAAAAAACCCAATATACATACTCAAAAAACAGATATCAGGTGGAAGATATAACTGTTTCAAAGAAATGTCATGTTTAACCTAGTGAAAACAAGATGGGAAGGTGATTTCTTTTTTTAAGATTTATTTATTTATTTTTGCCTTTTTTTTTTTTTTTTTTTTGGCCAGGGCTGGGTTTGAACCCGCCACCTACGGCATATGGGACCAGTGCCCTACCCTTTTGAGCCACAGAAGCCTCCCAGGAAGGTGATTTCTTTCTCAAGCTTATGGATAAAGAAATCTGAACTCTCCTTTTGGATTTTGTAACTAATTCACCATTTATTTTTACGTAAAATAAAGAAATAATCCTTAAACATACATTCCTTTATTTGTTATATTAACAAATTAGAAGAGGCATTTGTTTCAGGGAAATAAACTGACCCCAAAGGATAGGAACTGTAGAAGTATGAGAAGTATAGAGTTGGCCAAGTGGGAATTTCTTGAAGAATGTTTTGTTTTGACTTGTATGGATAGGCTATTTGTGGTGACATAAAAAATTTGAAGCTTAATTTCCTTTGCTAGAATTAAGAAACCTCTCAATGACTTTCTGTGTAGGACTCTAGATTTGCATTATCTAGTAGCTTTTTTGAAATAACTAAAAATAACATTAGGGATTATATTTTTCCAAGCTAAACTTGATCAGTATAATGCCATTTTTATATCTAGTACCTTCTGTTTGGAAACATAATTTGCACTATAGATTTCTTAGGACTTGTTAAGCCTAGGTTCATAGCTATTTTAGAGTAAGTCCTATTCCTATATTATTATCTGCTGTTGATTCTAACTACATGTTTTTGCACATGCTTATAAAGTCCTGCATCAGAATATATTGAAAACATTCCCTGTGATAAAATGAGTAGAAATAGCAAAACCAAATCCTAACTGACCTTTAAACAAGTCTTTGCATTGTAAGGGCTAAAGGGTAAAACTAAGGGCTTCTAAATATTTTTATCCAAAGAACTATCTGAAATGTACCTAAAGGAAATTTTTATTTTTAAATCTTTTAATTTGGGAAAGACATTCAAATTGTGATTGGTTTTAACTCATTGATCAGAATGAACCTGTAAACTTTCTCCTCTGGATCTATTGTTCGTCATTTCCTCTACCTTGAACTTTCAATTCTTCATTAATTTCTTACTACGCAAAACATATTAGCTTATAGTTCCAGCTTTATCACAATCTTGTAGGTATGACCTTGTGTAGGTTACCAGAGTTAATCACCTAAGCCTTAGGCTTTTGCTGCTGTACAGTGGGATTATTTATTATTTAACATGTCATTTCCAGCATGTGTTCTCAGTGCCATGTAGACAGGCCTGTGTTTGGAGGCTTCCATTCTTGAAAAACTAATAATATGTAGATATATGTGCACAAAGTTGGGTGTTGGGTAAGAGGGATAGGAGATGAAGAGTACTATAAAGGAAATTAAGAATGTTAGCTTTATAACTATGAACTGTACATAATTTTATTTACTGTATATATCTCCCAATTAAATAAACAGGATAGAAAATAAATTTGAACTAGAGCTGATTTTTAAATATTTTTTTCTCTTCTCTGAGACTTAATTTCTAAGCATGGAGTTAATTTTATCTATCCTTACCTACTAATCTTCATAACTTATTAAGAAAAATAAAATAGAGTTCATTTTATTAAAAAGGCATTAAATATTAGTTGGCAATGTCTCTTTCCTTCTTTTGTTTTCAGAGTATGTATGCAACTGCTCTATAGTCGGGAGCCTGGATGTGAATCACTGCAACCAGACTACAGGGCAGTGTGAGTGTCAGCCTGGCTATCAGGGACTTCTCTGTGAAACCTGCAAGGAGGGCTTTTACCTGAATCACACTTCTGATCTCTGTCTGCCTTGTGACTGTAGTCCACATGGAGCCCTCAGCATGCAGTGCAACAGGTAAGCAACAGAGGATAGAGATGAAGTTTATTTTATTTTATCAAGAAAAGAAAAAAAAAAGGCTTTTGCTCTTAAGGACCAGACTGGCATAAATAAAGGAAGAGAGGAGGGCCATATATTTACAAAAGATTTTGTAGACTCTTATTTCCTCATTTTATATACTATATTTAATGTCGTGATTAAAAAGCTTTTTATTTACTGATTTAGTTCTTCAAAACTAAAGAACTGGGTCGCCAATTTTTGTTCTATGATGGTTTCTATAAATTTCATGGAAAAAAATTATTGAGAAAAGCATTCACTTTCTGGAAGAATTTACCTTCAGTCATTTCCATTGGAAATGTTCTTGGTATGTTTAAGCTAACATTGGGGTTTGAGGACATTTTTTCTTTGGTTAATTTTTTTTCTTATCAAAATTCTAGATTTGTTTCTTTGGAGATCTGATGCTTAAACTTAATAATATCCTAATTTCTTTAACTCATGGTAAGTAGACTAGTTTTATTGAATTTACTAATACATTTTTGAGACCAAAACTAGATTAAGCCGTAATTATCTGAAAATTTCAGTTATCTTTAAAATACTATGTTGTTTGGATTTGACTCAATGAGTGGCTGTATGTAAAATGCCTAGCACATACCATCTGGCTTGTTTTAATTCCAAAGGAATGTTGTTGGCTTGAATGATGGAATTTTTTTTAGAACTTTTAGCTCCTTGCAGAAAAAGTACTTTATGCTTTATCTTTAGCGGTAAGATATTTTGGTGCTTTTATATTTTACTATTATGATATATCATAATATACTGCTATTTAAATACAGAAGTGAACCTAACTGAGAAGTTTATAATTTCAAATGCAACAATAGTCAATGTTTATAATGCTTGCATTTTAAAGTAGTTATTTGTCTCTGATAACTACTTATTTTCACAATAACCTCTCATATGGAAGAGATACTAGATTACAAGGATAGTAAGTGCCTGAGAAGTTCCAAATTATGTCTTCCAATTTCAAGTCCAGTGTCCTTACCATCCTCATACGTGGCTTTTATGAGAAAACTGATAATCATTCTGTTGTTTGAGATTGAGAATATAGTAGTTGCTTACCACTGCTTTTCTACTTCCCAGAGACATGCCCGTAGAAGTTGTAGTCAGAAGTTTTCACATTCTGTTAGTTTTAAAGACAAGGTATTGATAAGTTAGTTATTCTGGTATCCCATGGAATGCCCTCTACTTTATTCTGAATAAGATTTCTGCAAACATATTTGCCTTAAATACTTTTAAAGAGATAGAAATGTATTATTTCTAGGCCAACTGCCTTACTGGAGGAGAAGGAAATAAGGAAAGAATTAAGAGAGAGTTTTAGAAGCTGGAAAAGAGGGAACAATAATACTACTAATATTTACATTATATCTTACTGATTTCATAGTTCTTTTACAGATTTTTCTAATTTATCTTTTTCCTGCTAGTTAATGCTATTAAGTTTAATGATAAAACACTATCCTAAAAATAGGTAGTTACCATAATGTAGTTGAAAATACACTAGATTAGTAATCTAAAGGTCTAGGGCAGAGGTCTGCAAACTATGGCCCACAAACCAAATTCAACCTACTGCCTATTTTTGTAAATAAAGTTTTACTGGACACAGCTCTTCCCATTGTTTATGCATTATCTATAGCTACTTTGGTACTATAGTAACAGTGTTGACTAATTGCGATAGAGACTATAAGGCCTTCAAGACTGAAATATTTAGGCTCGGCGCCTATAGTTCAAGTGGCTAAGGCACCAGCCATATACACCAGAACTGGTGGGTTCGAATCCAGACCGGGCCTGCCAAACAACAATGAAAACTGCAACCAAAAAATAGCCAGGCATTGTGGCGGGCGCCTATAGTCCCATCTACGTGGGAGGCTAAGGCAAGAGAATCACTTAAGCCCAGGAGTTGGAGGTTATACTGTGAGCTGTGATGCCACAACACTCTACCCAGGGCGACAGCTTGAGGCTCTGTCTCAAAAAAAAAAAAAAAAAAAAAGAAAAGATCTCTTTCTCTCTCTGCTATGTGAGGACATAGAAGGCAGGCAATCTTCAAACCTGGGAAGAGTCTGTACTGGGGATCTGAATAGGGCAGCACCTCAATCTTGGACTTCCAAGCCTCCAGAACTGTGTGAAATAAATATCTATTATTTAAACCACCTAGTTAAAAAAAAAAAAAGACTGAAATATTTATTATTTGGCTTTTAAAGAAAAGGTTTGCCAATCCCTGGTTTTTATGGTGATTTATGGCCAAACATGGTGTAGATAACTATATAACCATGTAGCTTTAGGTAAGTCACATTAACTTCTTTTAAGTGTTTGTCTTTTTATTTATGAAGTAGAGGTAAAAATCCATGTGCTATCTCTGTCCTCCACAGCTGTTTTAAGGATCAAACAAGATAGTGTATGTGTAAATCTTTGTAAGCTGCAGTTGCAACATAGATAATAAAGATAATAATAGGAACCATTTATTGAGCACACACTAAATGCTAGGGCTCTGTACTAACTGCTTTGGTGCATTCTCTCATTTAATCTTCACAAAAACTCCCTTGATAACACTGTTATTTCCCCATTTTGAATATGCAAATTTTGATGTTTAGGTATAGTTAACTTGCCTAAGTTTACTTAAGAAAGCAGCCATTCAATTCATTTGAACAAATGTAATTTGCAAAGTTTGTTGAATGATTTCATGGTTAATGTTTTTCTAGTATTTGTATTTATGTCCCAGAAACCCAGTAAAACCAAATACTGCATGTTTACCAGAACAGTATGTGGGAAGTCTGTTTTAATTCTAAATACATCTGGGCATTGTGGCTCACATCTGTAATCCCAGCATGTTGGGAGGCTGAGGCAGGAGAATTGCCTGGGGCAAGGAGTTCAAGACCAGCCTGGGCAATATATTGAGACCCTGTCTCTGCAAATTAAAAAAAATTAGCTGAAAATTGTAGCATGTGCCTATAGTCCCAGCTGATTTGGGAGGATTATTTGAGCCCAGGAATTGGAGGGTATAGTGAGCTATGATGGTGCCACTATCGTCCAGCATGGGTGACAGAGGAAGATTCTAGCGCTAAAAAAAATTCCAAATGTAATTGATAGAATGTCAGGATCACATTTAGACAATTTGCTCAGGAAATGATATTTTAAGCATTTTATATTCTAACATAGGAATTTGTTACTTTTGTGTAGGTGCTTTATTGTGTTTTAGTTACACTTTAGGAACTTGGCTAGTTGTTTTGGATTGACGTGTAATGAATTATAATTTTTCTTTAAAAAACTGGAAAATAGTTTCCGCCTTATCATATCATATAGAGTATCTGATTTTCTAGTTGACTAATGCAGAAGGTAGGAGAGACCTATATTGTTATTGCAGTCATGTTGCTTAATGATGCGGACACATTCTGAGGAATGTGTCATTAGGATGTGAGCATCATAGACTGTACTCCCACAGACTGAGAGGTATAGCCTTGTGGTCCCCAACTCCCGGGCTCCTGGACTGGTACTGGTCTGTGGCCTGTTAGGAACTAGGCCTCACAGCAGGAGGTGAGCAGTGGGCTACTAAGCAGAGCTTCATCTGTATTTGTAGCTGCTCCTCATTGCTTGCATCACCACCTGAGCCCCACCTCCTGTCAGATGAGTGGTGGCATTAGATTCTTATAGAGGTGTGAGAATGTCACTTTGTTACCTAAGGTAGTTTGTTTATGTAAACTGTGCATGTGAGGGATCTAGGTTGCATGCTTCTTATGAGAATCTAATGCCCGATGATATGAGGTGGAGCTGAGGTGGTGATGCCAGCACTGGATGCTGGCACAGGAAAGGCTATAAATAGCGATTATTATTAGCAGAGAGGTAATAAATCAATTGCTTGCAGACTTACATCAAAACCATTCTTCCCAACCCATCTGTGGAAAAATTGTCTTCTATGAAACTGGTCCCTGGTGCCAACAAGGTTGGGGACCACTGGTATAGCTTACTACACACCTAGGCTATCTGGTGTAGCCTGTTGTTTCTGGCTACAAATCTGTACCACATGTTGCTGTACTGAATACTGCAGGCAATTGTAACACGATCTTAAGTATTTTTGTATGTAAACATGTCTAAACAAAGAAAACATAGAGCAGAAATATGGTATAAAATATGAAAAATAGTACACCTGTCTAGGTGACTGGAGCTTGCAGCAATGGGAGTGCTCTGGGTGAGTGAGGCAGTGAGTGAATACCGAGGGAAGGTGAAGGACTAAGACATCACTACATGCAACTGCAGACTTTGTCAACACCATGCATTTAGGCCACACTAATTTTATAAAAAAAATTCTTCAAAAAAATTTAGCTTACTATAATTTTTTTACTTTATCAACTTTTGAATTTTTTAAATTTTCCACTCTTTCTTGATAACACAGCTTAAAACATTACATACATTGTTTAGGTGTACAAAAATATTTTCTGTGTATCCTTATTCTATAACCTTTTTTCTATTTTTGTTTATTTTTTTGAAGTTCTATTAAAATCTAAGACAAAAGCACACCTAGCCTAGGCCTACACCAAGTCAGGATCATCAGTAGTACTGTCTTGTCCCACTGGAAGGTCTTCAGTCGTAACATGCATGGAGTTGTCATCTCCTATGATAACAATGCCTTCATCTGGAGGCAGTACATCCTGAAAGGCTTCCCTGGGGCTATTCTACAGTTGAATTTTTTTATAAGTAGAAATAATACACTCTAACATAATGATAAGCATAGTATAATGAATACATAAATCAGTAACACAGTCATTTATTATCATCAAGTATTATGTGCTGTGCATAATCGCATGTACTATATTTTTGTAAGACTAACAGTACAGTAGATGTGTTTACACCAATATCACCATAAGCATGTAAGTAATGTGCTGTACTACAGTGTTACCCCAACTATGACCTCACCATACAACTATGACTATGATAGGAATTTTTTAGCATCATTATTACCTCATGGGACCACTGTTGTGCATTGTTAATTGAAATGTCATTATTTTTACCTGGTTTATATTATCTATCTGTGCCTGATATGTTCTATTATCCTTGGTAAGGTTTTGTCTTTGTTCTTGTTTAAGACCAGCTTTCACTCTGTTGCCCAGGTTGGAGTGCAATAGGTCACAGCTCACTGTAACCTCAAACTCCTGGGCTCAAGAGAATCTCCTGCCTCAGCCTCATGAGTAGCTGGGCCCACAGGTGTGTGCTGTAGCACCGCAATAATTGTTTTTTTTTTTTTTTTGTAGAGACAAGGTTTAACTATATTACCTAAGATAGTTTCTTTATTTAAACTGTATTAAAGGGCCGTGGCATTAGGAAGGAAGATTGAGAACCACTGTTCTAAGTGAAATCTGGAAGGACCTTGCTTCCCCTGCAGCCTGTGCAAATAATGGCTGTTTTCTCTCTCACAGTCTTACCTTTGGACCTGGGTTTGGAATAGGTATCTCCTATTCTTGTCATTGCTGCTCCCAGTGTGCTCTTCTCTTCCTCCTTTCTAAAAGTGTCCTTTGAAGCTCATGGTAGCAGACTAGACAGTTAAACCTTTTTTGCTGCGCCTTCCTGGGCTCCATCTTTATTTTTCATACTTGGCTTACCTTTTTCTCTCTGATAGTACACGTGCCATAATTTTAGATGATTACGATATCTATGAATGATCCTAACAATACTTCGGCCTCTCAGTTTCTTGACTTTTCTTCCAATAAGTTTTCCTTCATGCTCCTTCCAGGCTTTATTTCTTTTACTTGCTCTATTTCTTATTGGTTTTTGACCCCAAGATAGGCACATTCATTTTTTTGGATAAATTCATTCTTCTTTTCTATAGGTTACTACAGAGTAACATTTATTTAGTTAGTTTTTAATATTTCAGAGTGTCAGACAATTTGTCAGAACAAGCAGTGTATCACAAAAATTGTTTTGAGACCTGTAGCTCTAAACCCACATGGGAGCTCTAAACCCACGTAGCTGTAAGCACTGAATTTCTTAGGACCAGAAAGGAAGTTAAATTCACATGAAACTTGAAGAACAGAAATGGGAAGTTGCAGAACTATGTTCTTTGCAAGAAGGTATGGGTGAACTATGAGGAAACAACTCCTTGTTCTGCTTTGCTGTGAAGTTATATGTGGGTAGTTTAAGGGAAAAAGGAAATTACAGGTGAGCAACATGATATATAGTAGAAAGGGAGTGGAATCTGAAAATGGATTCCATTCTTTTTTCAGCCACTAACTAACTGCATGACCTTTATTAAGCTATTTGACCTGTCTGAACTTAAGTGTTTTTATCTGTAAAACTGAATCAATATATCTACAATGAAGGAGTTTTGTGAGAATTAGTACAAAAATACAGTTAAAAGGGATGAGATTGAGTGTTTGATGATACAGTAGGATGACTATAATTAACAATAATTTATTGCATATTTCAAAATAGCTAGAAGAGTAAATGTTGTTTTTACTCTTCTCAAGAAATTTATAATCTTTGCAAGACTAAAAGACACAAAAATACTATAATGCAATACAAAATAGTTTATAAATGTATGCTTAATTTGTAAATATAGTAGGTTAGAGTATGAAAAGAATAGGGGTAGCCTGAAGAAAAGGCTTTATAGAGGAGGTGGGAACTGAGATGTGCCTTGTAGGTTAGAATGTAGAGAGGCAAAGAGTTGAGAAGACCTATCAGGAGAAAGACCATGAGAATTCAAGTGAATTTCCTAAGATTATAGGATAAGCTGAGAAATCTGATCTCCTCACAGCTACTCAAATTCTCTTCTGTCTTGATCTCCCTGTTTTCTTTTTAAAAATAAATAAAAGTAGCAAAGTGGACTTAATTTTATCCTGTGATTCTTCCATACATTGAAAGCCTATGGAACTACTAACTGACTTTTAAAAAATTCATTTCCCTGTTCTTCATGCCTTTCAGTGGGAGGTGCCCCAGTGAGGGTAGATTTTGGCTGCAGGAGCCAGATGTGGGTTGAGCAGGGTCTTTGTGTGCAAACACAAGTCCTTTATTTAGTGACAGATGGTCACCCCCTCACATCACCACTGGTGTTCCAACCTGTTTAATTGGAAGGAGTTGGTCTACATTATCTGAACTTTTCATTTTTCCTTTTGAAACACATTTTTAATGTTTTCCTAATTCACATTTTGACATACGTTTTAAATGAGTGGAGAAATCAGACAGCATTTTATCTCAAGAAAGCAGTATGCTGGCTTGGCACCTATGGCTCAAGCGGCTAAGGTGCCAGCCACATACACCTGAGCTGGCGGGTTCAAATCCAGCCTGGGCCTGCCAACCAACAATGACGGCTGCAACCAAAAATTAGCCTAAATGTAGAATATACATGTCTTAACACAGTAACTAAGAAAATGCCATGAAGGCTATGTTACCCAGTTTGATGAAAATATTTCAAATTGTATTTAAAAACCAGCACATTGTACCCCATGACTGCATTAATGTACATAGCTATGATTTAATAAATAAAATAAATGTCACCTTAAAAACAAAAAAACAAAAACTAGACGGGCGTTGTGACAGGCGCCTGTAGTCCCAGCTGCTCAGCAGGCTGAGGCAGGAGAATTGCTTGAGCCCAGGGAGCCCAGGAGTTGGAGGTTGCTGTGAGCTGTGATGCCAAGGTACTCTACTGAGGGCAACAGCTTGAGGCTCTGTCTCAAAACAAACAAACAAACAAACAAACAAAAAAAGCAGTATGCTGAATGAGAGCCTGAATATCTTCATACAGCTCTTAAAATATCAGGGCTGTCTTTATGTGCAAGCAGTTATGTACTAATTTGAACGTTTTAATGTATTCATGGTAGGTTAGTGTACAGGTTAGTAAGATAACAAAGAAGTTCCATAGTAGTATAGTATCCTCTTCCATAAAATCCGTGGTTGCTGCTATACAGTTGAGTCCTCGCTTGATATCATCTATAGGTTCTGGGAAATTGTCACTTTGAGTAAAAAGAGATACAGTTAGAACCTCCATAGTTGACCACCTTCCTCCACTGACCACCTCCTCAAGCTGAGCTAATTTTCATAGACTGGACATGCACCACATGTATTTATCAGTACAGTAGGCCTAATTTCTTATGTTTATCACCTCCATATATTAAGCAGATTGTTACAGTACCTTGGGTGGTCAATTTACAGAGGTTCCACTGTGTAACAACACTAGTTTTACCATAGGCTGATTGCTACAATAAGACTTAATTAAGTTCATGTGGCATATTTCTGGTCACAATAACACCTCTAAACTTCTAAATAAAGACCCAAAATACTTTTACTATTAAACATTGACTAAATGTGAACTATACATGCATTTAAGAAAGAGTAATAAGCACAGGTAAGAAAATTATTTAATCAGTTATTCCAGTCCAGGGTTACAGGTGTCTGAAGCCCATCCCAGCAGCTCCGGGTACAAAGTGGGAAACAACTCTGGACAGGCTGCTATTCCGTGGCAGGGCACTCACGCCCCCCACAAGCACTCATACTGGGATGACTGAAACACGGTAAGTAATCTCCTAACATGCACATCTTTAGAGTGTGAGAGGAGAATGGAGTGCCCAGAGAAAACCCACACAGACATGGGGAGAATGTGCAAACCCCACACTGACAGCAGCCCCAGCTGGGACTCCATTATTTTCCTCATCAAAGAAAATGTGACTACATGATAATGGAATTATATTCATTACATTATAATGTAATGAAACTACATTATTCCAGGATTTCCTGTATAGTGTATACCAATGCACTGTACTTCCTGTACAATGCACATTGAAAATATTAGGGAAAAATTAAAATAACAATACAGCAATAAAAAGTAATACACATTAAAAATAATATAGTTTAACAACTATTTACATAGCATTTACATTGTGTTAGGTAGTATAAGTAATCTAGAGTTGACTTCAATTATCCAAGAGGATTTGTATAGGTCATATGCAAATACCTCATCATTTTATATAAGGAACTTGAGCATCCTTGGATTTTGGTATTAATTGGTCCCAGAACCAATCCCCCTTAGATACTGAGGGATGACTAAATTTATTACTTTGCATTTTAATTATGGGAATATGTCCTAGAATAGAAGGCAAACTTTTGCTTATTAAGTAAACTGATGCCAAAATAAATTTCAAATAGAAAGATAACAAAACTCCTCCAAGGCTTATATTCATGTAAGGCTCTGAAAATCATGTCATGTATTAATACTCAGGAGTAACAGCTGCTTGTGCAAACTCTTATTTATTACTTTACCTATAATTCTATAAGGCCAAGAAAAAGTTATTTGGTAACTACAAATAATTAACAATTTAGGAAAGTCATTCTATTTATTCATGGTTTCACTTAATAACAACATTGCATTTGCCAACTATATTTTAAAAGACATTATCTCTGTTCTCAAGCAACTTACTGGCTAGTGGAAAGATAGACATGCAAATAAAATATGAGTATTCACAAAGTGCACAGAGAGATTCAGAGGGGTCTTAAGAGAGAAAGTTGTATTTGAATTCAGATTTGAAGAGGGAATAGAAATTTGTATGAAAGGAAAAGGCACCTTTAGTAGATTGCCACTGACTTTTTCAAGGGCAAAGCTTTGTAGCCGTGGGGGTGGAGGAAGGGTTGAAAGAGAGTAGGGAATGACAGAAGATGAAACTTTGGCCTATTTGTCTACTGTTGTATCTCCAACACCTGAACAGTGCCTGGCACGTGGTAGACACTCAGGTAATATTTGATGAATGAAGGAAGGAAGGAATGGAGAATAAGCAGAGTCAGACCATAAAGGACCTTCTGTGCCATGCAAATCCATGTATCTGTTGAAGAATAGTGAACAAGAGGTGACACTGGATTTGCTCATTAGAAAAATTACTCTGCCAGAAGTCTGGTGGATAAAGAGTGAGCTCAGGCTAGGAGACCAGTGAGAAGGCTGTCATAACAATCTATGGGACTAGAATGGTTGCTTGTTTGTGTGGTGCAGGCGTCCTCAAACTACGGCCCACGGGACCACATGTGGCCCACCTAGAACATTTATCCAGCCTGCTGGGTGTTTTTGCCGCTGCTGCCTGTCCTGCTTAGCAGCCAACTTGTCCCGGGGCCCACAGTCTGGCCCTCCAACGGTCTGAGGGACAGTGAACTGGCCCCTGTTTAAAAAGTTTCAGGACCCCTGGTGTGGTGTAAGAGTGTATATGAATAGCAAGGGATGGGAGGGGGCGGAAGGAGAGAGAGAGAGATGACTCCATATTTCTTTCTAATTTGGACATATAAGTGAAGAGATAAACCATTAACTAGATAAAGAGTGCAGATAAATAAGCAACGTAGAGGGAGATGATGATGATGTTAGAATTCAAGCATGCTGATTTGGAAGTGAGTCTAATAGACATTTGCATATATGTTGTATGTCAAACTGAAGAAATCTAAACAAGCATATTCCTACGCTATTTTGTAGGAAAATAGAACAAGGCCTCTTAGCTTTAATTTTATTTTAAAATAACTATTCTATACCCCAAATTTTATTTTTGCAGTTACCAATATCTACTTTAAATTACCTTTTTGGGATATATTTCAATTTTTTTTTTTTGCTTTAAAGTGGAATTTTTAAAGATACCCATCTTGGTCAAAAGCAGGTAATTGATCTTAGCCTTTATCTTATTGTGGCTTATTTGTTTCAATAAATGTTTGTACAATGCCAAGATGTACAATTTTATGTCTTAAAATTATTTTAAGCAAATCACACCAAGTATCATGTTAAATTCATGGAAAAACAAATAAGAATAAATGTTAATAAGGATCAGAGACAAGCTTGTTCAGAAAAAGGCACTGAGTATGTTGACATTTAAATTTAAACAATGCATATTTAGTGCAGTTGGGAAAGCTCTGTGTGTTTTTCGGTGCATTTTTGTCATAAAGCCTACATTCAATATAGGGCACAATCTGCCCTCCTGGTTTCCTAATTATTAGTGGATATCAGCTATAGTAGTCAAATGAATGAAAAAAGACCCACTTTTCTCCCAGCTTTTGGTAACCTTTGTGAACATTAACATGTCACAGTGAGTTGCTGTTAATGTTGTGACATTAACATTGTCACAAAACCATGTTGCAGACTCCTCTAGCTACATTTTTTAAGCCACTTTTAAGTCAGTTTGGATTTTTTTTTTTTTGAGACAGAGTCTCACTATGTCACCCTCAGTGGAGTGATGTGACATCACAGCTCACAGCAACCTCCAACTCTTGGGCTTAAGCGATTCTCTTGCCTTAGCCTCCTAAGTAGCTGGGACTATAGGTGCCTGCCATAATGCCCGGCTAGTTTTTGGTTGTGGTTGTCATTGCTGTTTGGCAGGCCTGGGTTCATACCCACCAGCTCTGGTGTATGTGGCTGGTGCCCTAGCCTCTGAGCTATAGGTGCCGAGCCCAGTTTGGAATTTTTAAAATAAATATTGTGAAGTTTTGTTGTTGATAGTATCAAAAGAGCATTTAATTTGTATCTTCTGAGAGGCTCCTCCCAAATCTGTAGTTGTATGTATACTAATAACATAAATAATCCAGTTCTCATAAATGCAGTATTTGGTATCAAGATTTTTATTTATTCATCACTTCTCATCCTTTTAGCTAAGATCAAATAAAGATTTTTATTGAATTAATAAATGCCTTGATACTAAAATCTATAGAACATCCGTAAGTCATCCACCTAGGGGAGTGTAACAAACTGGTCAACATGCAGAAGAAGTCAACGTAATGAAGTAGGCCTGCTGTACTGGCACATACGTATGGTGCATGTCAGTCTATGCAAATAAGGTTAACTTAAGGAGGTGGTCAGTGTAGGAAGGTGGTCAACTATGGAGGTTCTACTGTATTGCATTCATGTGTAGGTACTTTAACAAGCCTTGCAAGAGAGAAGGGATAATTAAGACAGAAGTTCTCATTCTAAAGAGCTTCTGGTCTAGTAAAGGCCCTTAAAAAAAAAGATATCTATATATATAAAAACTATATATATATATAGTTGTATATATGTGTATAAGATATCTATATCTATATATATCACAACTATATACATGTATACTATAGTTGTATATAGTTATAATACAAATTAAACAAACATATATATAGTTGTATATATGTATATAGTTATGATACAAACTAAAAATTGACCCATACTACAAAATACAGAGTAGATATAACCTATTAAGGAGAATAAGAAGCTGGGAGACATTACTCATAACTGGAAAAATCAGAGTTGATTTCATTGAGAAGATAGCATTTGACCACATCTTTGAAGAAAGGGAAAGATTTAGACACATATAAGTGGAAAAGATGGGAGAGGACTTTACAGAAAAGGAAAGAACAAGATTAACATCACAGAAATGTGCTTACCCGAGATGTCAAGTGGAAGAGGACTAGGGGAGATGAGTCTGGTAAGTCCTGTTGGGGTCATGCCACAGAGAGCCTTAAGGGCCAGACAGGTGATTTGGGTTTTATTCACTAAGTAATTTTGAAGCAGAGGAAAGGTCAGCACTGTGTTGTGGTACTAGGACAATGAGTAGATCCAAAGAGGGAGCTATTAGAGGCAGAGCAAAACTAGCAAGAGCCAAAATTAGGGTAATAACAGTGAGAATGGAGAGAAAGTCAGAATGGTGATATGCCATGATGGTGGCATTTCTGTGCACATTCTCTAGAAATTTTGTGATTTTGGCATTAATATATACACAGAAGTCTAAAGGTGGCTTCTATTTTTTTTTGTTTTAATTAAATGATAGCTGTGTACATTAATGCAAACATGGAGTACAGTGTAATGTTTTCATATACAATTTGAAATATTTTCATCAAACTGGTTAACATAGACTTTATGTCATTTACTTAGTTAGGTGGCTTGTATTCTAAGCTGGTTTTATGGAAGTGCTCTGTCCTAGGGTTCCTTTTCAGGCCCACACCTTCTCCCTGTGCTTACCATTCCTCCTTTGTCTAGGCAGTAAGAATGGAATCACTTGCCTGTGCTTCACCAGTTGCTACCACCCACTGTATCCCAGGGGACTTTTATTCCTCCCTAAGCTTTGCTGCTGAGTGTCAAGCAGTGTCCCCATACCCATGTTCTTTCTGTGCTGCTGAAAATAAACCCAAGAGCCCTTACCTTTCAAAAGTTTTAAAAACTGTTAGTCTTTATAAGGAGACCTTTGAGGGTAGTAATGGATATGGAGAAATCAAAAGCTTATATAATAGGCAAAATTTTCCACAAACAGAGTTCAAAGATAGGGTCATACTTCTTTTATTTTGCCATTTAATTGCCCTGGCCCTCTTACACCTTAATAGCAAGAGGTTGACTCTCCTCTTGAGGCAACCCATTCTCCAACAGTTAATTACTAGTTATTCAATAATTCTAGAGGTCAATACTCCTGTGATGCTAGGTGTAAAGGAAATGTGATTCTCATCAGTTCCCTAATACTGCTGTTTCTTACTACTCCATGGTATTGCTAGGTTGAAACCTGGTCTCTGACCAAACTGATGAATGAGGCTTGCTCACTACTGTGGTGATACTTTAACTGGTTTAGATTCTTGCAGAGGCAGCACTAATTCTTTGAGGGAGGACGAACCCACTTCCTTAGTGCCAGGTTCTTTTATGATGCTCTGAATTGGGACTACTAAGTTTTAGATCTTAACAATCAGCTCCTTCAGCTCATATGTGGATCCACATCCCAGTGTGTAAGCCAACCCCCAGAGGACTTGGGGAGGACATTTTGTATAATCTTTTCACTAATAACCCCCTAATTGTCTCCCTCCCTAAGGGTGAGACACCTTTCGTTAGCTACTCAAAATGCAGAGGGTCTTATTAAACCCTTCTTTCAGAGCAATGGGGACTATTCACCCTATGCTTACCTTAACTAAGGGAAATTTAACTTAAATGATTCTTCACATAGTCAAGAGGATCTGTTTCAAAGTTATTTTCTATCTCTGCTCAAATGGCAAAGCAATTATAAACTTCTCTTGCTAAAGAAGAAAGAAACCACAAATTTATTCTCTATTTAAACATTCTCTTAATAGAACATTTTACTATACTTAAGAAGTTTTAAAACCTTATAAACATATAGTATCTTCTGGTCTGTAGTTTGACTTCCTTTTGAGATGAAAATACCAGACAACTTAGCTAACATTACTTCTACACCATCCAGAATGAATAGCATTAACATTTATTGATGGTTTGCTATGTCCCAGGCTAAGTGCTTTATATGTACTATCTTGTAAGGATAAAATAATTTAGTTTTTTTTTTTTTGAGACAGAGTCTCACTATGTCCTATATCACCCTCGGTAAAGCGCTGTGCTGTCACAGCTCACAGCAACCTCAAACTCTTGGGTTTAAGCGATTGTCTTGCCTCAGCCTCCCAAGTAGCTTGGATTACAGGCGCCTGCCACAACACCCAACTATTTTTTTGTTGTAGTTGTCATTGTTGTTTGACAGGCCCTGGCCAGGCTGGGTTCGAATTTGCCAGCCCTGGTGTATGTGGCCAGCTCCCTAGATGCTGAGCTACAGGTGTTGAGCCAGGATAAAATATTTTTTGAAGTGGTATTTTTTTTTTTTTTGAGGCAGAGTTTCACTATATCACCCTTGGTAGAATGCCATGGTGTCCAGGCTCACAGCCACCTCAAACTCTTGAGTTCAAGCGATTCTCTTGCCTCAGACTCCTCAAGTAGCTGGGACTATAGGCACCCACCACAACACCTGGCTATTTTTTGTTGCAGTTGTCATTATTGTTTAGCTGGCCCAGGCTGGGTTTGAACCCACCAACTTCAGTGTATGTGACTGGCGCCATAACCACTGTGCTATGGGTGCTGAGCCTAAAGTGGTATATTCTTATTTTACAGATGAAAAGACTGAGACTTAATTTGCCCCCGGATAGACAACTAGTAAGTGGCAGAAACAAGCTTAAATCAATGTCTAACTTAAAACAATGTCTAACCTATATTCAGTAGGTGCCAGTGTTTGTTAATTAATTGACTGAATCACTACCTATTTTCTAAATATGCTTGATAACTATCTTTTAAGTTTAGTTATCAAGCAGACAGATTACTAGTGTTAAAAAAATTGCCATTTGAGTGACCAAGATAAACATCATTAGTAGTAAGTCACGGATATCATGTATCCCCAAAAGAATCAGTTAAATAAGGTATGTTACCTCTGTAATAGTGTTACTCAAAATACATAACCTCATTCTAATTGTGACAGGTCCAAATTGAGGGACATTTTACAAAATATCTAACCAGGATTCTTCAAAAGCTTCAAGGTCCTAAGACACAAAGAAAGAACAAGAAACAGTCAAATTGGAAGAGAGTGAGGAGACATAATGAGTAAATGCAAGGTAATAATCCTAGATTAGATCTAGAAACAGGAACAAAAAAAGGACATCAGTGGAAAAATTAGGGAAATCTGAACAGTTAATAGTATCTAGGAGGGTCCAACATTGTTTTTCTTTGCCAGACATTGGAAGAACACAAGTTGTCTTGGGACACGCGTTAAATAAGGAAAGCTGGTTAGCAAAATATCTGTTCTTTTCATGATATCTGACACCACAGATAAACCAAAAAATGCTCACAAAATCAACATGCCCCTTGGGCCACAAGTTGGACATCCTTGTTAATAACATTGTTAAGGCTTGGCGCCTGTGGCTCAATCGGCTAAGGTGCCAGCCACGTACACCTAAGGTGGTGGGTTCAAATCCCTAGCCCGGGCCCGCCAAACAACAATGATGGCTGCAACCAAAAAAAAAAAAAAATGGCCAGGCATTGTGGTGGGTGCCTGTGGTCCCCAGCTACTTGGGAGGCGGATGCAGGAGACTCGCTTGAGCCCAGGAGTTGGAGGTTGCTATGAGCTGTGATGCCATGGCACTCTACCCAGGGGGATAGCTTGAGGCTCTGTCTCAAAAAAAAAAAAAATACCATTGTTTATTTCTATGTTGTGATAAATATGCCATGTTTATATAAGAAATTAAATGTTAGAGGAAATTAGGTGAATGGTATATGAAAACTATACTATCTTTGTAACTGTTTTTGAAATCTAATATTATTTCAAAGAGGAAGTTAATAGAATTGTCACTTGTAGCAGTCATTCCAGGGAATATAGTATTACTGTCTTATTATCAGGACAAAATTGGTCCTAGTGATAATTCTTAGTTTTAGATCCAGAAAAGAAATCAAGTTAAGGAAATAAACTTACTTTGTTGACATGAAGGTCTGCCATTTTAGATGTATGACATTGCGGATAGAATATACAATCAAATTCTTAGTCTGTTTTGATATTCTTTTTTTCCTGAAGCTTCTAAAACTCATGTTAGTGAAATAGAAGGACTCTTGTTCCCACAGACAAGGATCTGTCTTCCTCTGTGTCCCTTGAAATAAAATTAAATCAGCATGACTTTTTCCATCTCAGATGGGTTTTGTCATAGGAAGAAATATGTTTCCTAGAGGATAGAATGAAATATGGGGCTGTTCAATTTTTTCTCCCAGGATATGATTTCAACCCAAAAAACCTAAATTTATCAATGCCAGAGAGAGATTTGGACATGAAGTCTTTATTTCTTATTAAAAAGGGGACGTAAATACTCCTGTCATGATTATTTTGACATTTAAAGTACATAGCCCTAGTTTTACAACCAGGAATTTTATTATCATGGCTCTTTATAGATTAAATGAATTATCCAGTCTGATATGTTTCATGTGTTTCAACAGTTTGTGGTTTTCAAGCTTGTGTCTGGGTTTGCAGTAGGTTTCCAGGGAATGCTAATATCTGTAAAGTCATTTACAATTAAGAGAATTCTTTTCTCCTGCACATTTTTCCTTCAAGTGTAACAACTTTAAGAGGTAGATGAAATGTTTATCCATCAAATTGCAAATGAGAATAGTCAAAAAGGTAAATGATAAGCTCAAGCTTGGATGACTACTAAATACCAGAATGAGGAGACTTAATTCAAAGTCTTAGCAGCAAAGTTACTTAGTAATATGGCAGAGCTAGTAAATGGCAGAACTTAGATTTGAGCTCAGATCTATCTGGCTCCAGCTCTTCCCACTGTACCCTGAAATAGAATGGGCAAGATTAGATATGGAAGTGTGAGTGTCTCAATGTGAGTGAGGGCTGGGTGTGGGTGAGCATGATTCATCAGTTTATGTACGAGCCCATGGAGAGATAAATCTAGAAACAGACCTGGGCTATAGTGAAAATAAATACTATGTGTTGCATAGAAGGAAATGTGAAATAATGATAAGATACGTAGGAATTTGAAAGGAAAAGGTAAGAAATAGGGTATTATAAATATTAAAACTGAGTCCATGGTTTGAGATATCAGAACACCTGACTTGCTAGGGCTTAAATGGCAAGTGTTTGATATATAAGAAGTCTGAAAGTAAGATGTCACAGACCTAGTCATTGGGGTAGGAAGTGGAGAGGCAAGGCAACTGGGAGCAGGAACCAGGCATTGAGAAACTAGGGACAATAGTTGTAATTCAATCATCAAGAATATAGGGGACTGGTTGGTGTAGTGGCTCAAGGCAGGCATTTGAGACCAGCCTGGGCAATAATAATTCCCCATCACTACAAAAATATTTAAAAAATAAAAATTAATCAGGCATGTTGATACACACCTATAGTACTAGCTACTCAGGAGTCTTAGGCAGGAGGATCACTTGAGCCCAGGAGTTTGAGGTTACAGTGAGCTATGATGACATCATTGCACTCCAGCCTAAGTGACAGGATGAAACTCTGTCTCAAATAAATAAATAAATGCATAAAAGGTCAAAGAAACTAGTAGCAAATGGGACTTGATGACAGACCACTGAGGTTGATTGTCTGAAGTACCTTCCTTTGAAGTCAGGATTGATGCCAAATTAAAGGTTTAGCACTAAGCCTAGAGGTTGAAATTAAGTAGCTTTACCAGTCAGGGCTAGGGATATTAAAAAAAAAGAGAGAGAGAGAGCAAGAGAGAAAACAAGAGAATGAAATAAGTACTAATTTTTTTTTTTTTAGCTAATCTAGTACAGTGGTTCTCCAGTTACTGACCCCAGAACAGCAATATCAGCATAACCTGGCTAGAAATGCAAATTCTTTGGCCCAACTTCAGACCTATTGAATCAAAAACTCTGTGGTTGAAAAACACAATTAAATTCAAGGGGTGGGGAGGGAGGAGAGAGAGAAATTGGTAAACTTTCTCATCTAACAGGCATGATGTAAGGGTCTATGGCGCACCTCCTAGGTGAAGGGCACAACTACAATTTGGACTCTAACTAACAAATGCAAATAATGTAACCAAATCATCTGTACCCTCATGTTAATCTGAAATATATATATATTTAAAATTATATATTATATATTATATATTATATATATATATAAAAATTCTGGGATAGTAACATGCTAAAGTTTCAGAACTACTGATGTGTAATGGATGATATTTTGTCCCATAAAACTTACAGGTGACTTACATGCAAACAGAAACCAAAAATTTAAAAAGAAGAACCTTTTTTTTTTTTTTTGAGTCTTTCCAACCTCTATTCTTTGTTTATGTGAGGATTATATAAGCTAAATAAAGAGGCCCCTTTGGCAGGGTCACAATAGAATATTGGGGTTAAGCACAATGGATTTTTCTTTGCAGGTTAGTACTTTTTTTTCTCTCTGTTTGCTCTTTTCTGTCCTACTTTAAAGAACAAAACCAGTGGATCACTGTCTTACAAGGTTGAATGGCCTATCATGGGCCAGTCATTAAATGTCTCATTTTGGCTACTTAGAATGAATATCCTTTTTCCAAGATTCTAAGAGATTTATTTAAATGAACATAAAATGTCAAGATTCAGTGCATGGCAGATGTTAAATGGACTAAAATGAAAGCAAATATTGCATTTAGAAGCATCGGGAGTTGATGAAGAAAGCACATGTGGATTTAGAGCCAAATTATGCAATCAGTAACAAAGTTTGCATGCCTGCGCGTGCCAGACACTTTGCTAGGCACTGGGAATATACCAGTGGAGAAAACACATAAAAACTCCTGATTTTGTAGAAACTGACATTCTAGGTGAGAAGAGAGATAATCATCAAGAAAATAAAATAGGCTCAGTGCCTATGGCTCAAGGGGCTAAGGTGCCAGCCACATACACCTAAGGTGGCGGGTTCAAGTCCAGCCTAGGTCCACCAAACAACAATGATGGCTGCAACCAAAAAAAAAAAAGAAAAGAAAAGAAAATATATAGTATGTTAAATAGTAAGAGAAAGTACAATTTTAGACAGTGTGCCTAACTAAGGCCTTGCTGAGAATATGACATTTGAATAAAGAACAGGAATGCATAAGGGAGAATGCCATGGGAATGCCATGGAAGGGTCTTGCCAATAGAGAGCAGCAAGTAGAACCTTGATGTAGGCAGATGCCTAACATACTTGAGCAACAGCAAGGTAAGTATGGCTAAAGTGCATACACTGGGAGTAGGGGTTAGGAGAGTAGTATGTAAAACAAAATATATACACAAATGTTTAGCATACCATTTTTTTTTTGAGACAG
>CAUYQV010038167.1:0-16140 GCA_963574575.1 Galagoides demidoff
TTTTTTTTTTTTTGAGACGGAGCCTCAAGCTATCCCCCTGGGTAGAGTGCCATGGCATCACAGCTCATAGCAATCTCCAACTCCTGGGCTCAAGCGAGTCTCCTGCCTCCGCCTCCCAAATAGCTGGGACCACAGGCGCCCGCCACAATGCCCGACCATTTTTTGGTTGCAGCCATCATTGTTGTTTGGCAGGCCCGGGCTGGGGATTCGAACCCACCACCTTAGGTGTACATGGCTGGCGCCTTAGCCGATTGAGCCACAGGCGCTGAGCCAATAATCTAGAATTTAAAGATAAAATACCATAAATAGATACTCTACTCCTGATATCAAACCATGGCAGTTATCCATATTGATAAAATATCCAATCTGTTAATTCATGTAAAACAAATTTGCTCAGAAAAATCAAAACTGGCTTTAGCTGAGTGATACCCAATTTCTACGTTTGCCTTAACTCCTCTGCCATTCACTAGCTGTTTTATTTTAGGCAGTCATCCTCAATGTTTTGATAAGGGCTATCACCACATTCTTACTCATTTCTGCAAAATATTTTATCCTGTTTCCATTTAAGAAAGCTAAACAAAAACCAGTATTTTGCATTAGTGATTTTCTTAAATAGCAGCGCCAACACTTCAGTGATTTGCCCACGCTTCTTGTCCAGGTCTGGTGGGGTAGATGTTCTCTAAATTGGACTTACAATAGTACTTCTGACTCTTTGCATTGATACTTCTTAACATTCATCTGAAGATTAATTGCAATTGTGTAATACTAGGGCACTGACTGATATTATCCCTGGAAGCCTGTAGACACATAGATTTCATGTTCAATTATTTTACTAGCCTCCGTATACTGCTAGTCCTTATCATTTAACTATGTTTCCCTTGACTCTCTACTTTCAATAATTATACTCTAGTTGACCTCATTTTCCTTTGAGAATTACAGAGTAAAGACGACAGAACACAGTACCAAATACATGTTGTTTCCATCCCACGCCGCAGCCCCTGAACACACGCATTTCCATATATTCTCGTGACATCATGGCCAACTTCAGTCTGGTAGTGGCAACAACCCTTCCTCTTAGGTACTCAAGTCTTTTGAAGTCTGCCAAATCAGTGAGGCACTGAGTGATGTGTGGGGTCCGTTGCTCTCCCCCAGATGGTCCTGTCTGTGCATAAAAATTTCACTGTCTTCTAAAGGGACATAAGGATGCAGTACAGACCAGAAATGGGGAGAATCCGCTTAAGATTTTAGAACAGACAGATTCTCCTCTGGCCCTTCTCCTCCCGAAGGTTTGATGTTTTTTTGTTTATTTGTTTTCTATTCATCTGATGCTCAACTGATCCAACTCTTTAATATTTTCTCTGAAATACGAGAGGGCAGCCCCAGCATCCTGGCAGATGCCCCGAGGCACAGCAGAAAGCGAGAAAGTGAGGCGCGGTTGTAATGAGCTTGTTCTCAAGCCCCGGCTGGCGGTGCACATCCACCAGGAGGTGCTCACTTGACTCTTTGCACGTGTGTTGTAATCGTTCTAAGATAATTGCTCCCCGGGTCTGCTTTAAGCTCGTTCCTTCACATGAAGCTGAGGCAGGCTCTGCACACCACGGAAGGCTAATCTTGGCTTAGGAAATAACAAAGGTCTTTTCTGTTGGTAGCCAAAGAGACTGAAACTTGACAAAGATGGGGGGAATGTACTTCAGGCAATTTGTAGCTATTTTGCTTGATTTTCTCTTGAAGCAATAAATAACTGTGCTCCCTGCTGCTGGTGTTTTATCAAGTTCTGTTTGTTATAACTGTGTATTATGTTGCATACAAGACAGCATCTCTGAGCTTTCTTTTCGTGTTTCTCTACTACAATTTGGCTCTGTAAGGAGCAATACCAATGTACCACCAGGATGAAGAAAAAACAGAACCTGCTGCTAAATGCCACCACCTGAGCGCAGAATTCCATTGGGAGCAGATGAATGCCAAGTCGGCTTCTTTAGTATAAAGAAATAATGCTGTGGGGATAGAAATCAGAAGGGCCTGGATTAACAAGCATTCCCAGCTGATGATGACCTTTGCCACTAAGAATAACAAAACAAGAGAAGATTATTTCCAACATAATATGCCTAACCTCTCTCCCCTTAACCCCCCATGATCTTCTATACACAGAGCAGCAGTAGTAGAACTGGATCTGTGAATATGCTCCCATCAATTTGGTTTTTACTGAGATATGATCCAGTTGGTTTCTCTGTAAAAGGCAGAGCAGTCAGGAAATGTTGTCCCATTGGTGCCACATGGACATGAGATGCAACTGACCAGAATCACTGTTCCTCAAATCATGAGACCTCTGCCATGGACTTGGCCTTATCTCCTCCCAAAGCCTGTACTCACAATTGATAATATGAATAATTATAATACTGACATTCATATGAAAGGCCTTTGTATTTCTATTTTATATTTGATCCTTAGAAAACAAACAATCAGTAGGTAATTATCTTCCTCATTTCTATCACGAAGGGATCCCTGGTATATAAACTTCATTTGGTACCTCTGTTTTGCTCTCTGTGATACAGGGTTTTATAAAGCTTTCACTATTTCCTGGGCCTGTATTAATCCAAATCACTAAAAATAAATTGCACACCACTTTTCAAATGCAGGACTATGTCTGGTTTCACAGTCATCAGCCTCTCTTCTTTCCTCTTATGAATTACATTTAAATTAATTATGGCAAAAGTACCATTGCATCATGCACGTTAGGTGAGGTCCACCCAAATACCCTCCCTCCTCCCATTTCCCCCCTCCTTTCCTCTCTCTCTCCTCTTCCCTTCTACTATCTGGACTATGTGATACATTTCAAAGCTATTTAGAAAGGAGTATAATTGTGATGGATGTGTTACTTAGTTCACTGTATATGAAAGCAGTACCCTGAACACTATAAATGCATCAATGTACAAAGTTATGATGTAATAAAAATAATAATTATTATTATTATGGCAAAAGATGACAACCTGCCAAGGCTAAAACCCAGGAGCAGGTGAATCAGCGCACCACCTAACTAATACGAGGTCACAGCCAGCACAGGGCACATGGCACCCAGGGCCCTAGAATCTATGCTGTCTCCCCCAGTATTGAAAGGGAATTCCTCTGCAGAAAGAATCTATCTCTTCTCAAGATAAGAGGGTCCCAGAACCTGTAACAGCAAGATCTGACTGCAATGAGGAACGACTGCAATGAGGAATGGGAGCAGCCCAGCACAGACGCTCCTCCTTGCCATGTGAAACCAGTAAATCCAGTTGTTCAGACAAGTAAACCTGAGTTGTAGGAGAAATGTCCTCTCCCTCAAAGTCCCAGGGGCTCAGTGCATGTTTTCATAGTAATAATAGTTTACAGATGGAATCTCTTAACTCCAAAATTTTAGGGTGTTATTTAATACATAATATAATAAAGAATCCTATGACATTAAAAGGAATATAAATAAAGGAAATGTAAGGGTCATTGGGGTAATTATCTCATCTCTTTGCATCCAGAATTTTGAGATGAAATACAGCCTTTCCTCATTTCAACTGCAATAAATCATTTATAAAAAGAAAGTGGTTTCACAAATAAATGACGATATCTATGACTACTCTCCCCAAATCGATAATACATTTATTGATAATTCTGCATTTAAAGGTTCATTTCACCTTAGTATTGACATTCTGTCTCCCCTGCCATTTCATTAGATTTAAAATTTTTCCTTCTTGGTAACGAACTGTGAGAAAATTCTAGGTTAGAAAGTGGCCCCATTTCAGAGTTGGGCAATGCAACTCAATATATCATTTTCTATTAATTACTACAGCCGGTCAAGTTTGTCATTTGTATGCTCAGCGAAATGAAAGTTCGGCATCTTTGCCTTCATTTTGTAAAGCAAGCCTTCCAGGCTTCCCCTTAAATATGCCACTTAACTGTTCTGTAAAATGGAGCCACGTATGAAAACATACTTCCAGTGAGCCTTCGGACAAATTTCAGGTTAGTTCCACAAACTGTGGGTGGAGTGCCAGGATTCAAGCGATAAATGTAACGCCTGCCCCAGAGAAACTTATGGTCGAGTGAGACAGCAGATAAGCAAACAGAAGTCTCAAGGTAAGGTAATCAGAGCCGGTCTCTGGGCCGAGGAACCACCAATGCTGCGCAGATGCACGGAACATGGGGTAGAGAGTGCTGCATAGATGACATTTAAGCTAAGTGTTAACCCTTTTTAACATTAAGATTTTATGACAGAATGTAAAACATAAATGAGCAAGTCTAACTGTATCAAATCACCAAGCAAATTTAATAAAACCATTCCTACCATAACGCAGCAGGTGACCTTTTGCGATCAACTATATAGGAGTATCATTATGTGGATGAGTCAAAGTCCAACCACTACACAGAGTCACTGCACATCTTAAAATGGAATGACACAACCAGGGGGAATACATAAGTTTTCATCTCCACCTTGCATTAATGCCGTGACGCCAAGAAAAACGTTGCAATAATTTTAGATGTCGGCGTGGGCCGGACTAAAATAGCGGGGCTATACTGCCATCTACTGGCAGCACTCCATGATGGCTGTCAGCAAGTCGATCCTGGATTCTACCTGCAGGCTTTAGACCCTGTTCCACTAATAATAAAGAACAGCCCAGGTAGAGGGGGGAAATGCTTATCATTAACTATTTTATTAGAGCGCATACATTTAAAACTCATTTCCAATAAAATTAATTTTACGAAACTCGTTTGCGTCTTTTTCTAATCAGATAAGGAAATGTTAATGGTACTGCCTCAGTTTTAAAATAGTAACCCCAGATGTAACAATTTTTTTTCACATCTCTTGAATTTTTTATGTGTACCTTGTTATTTCCAGCACAATTTAATAAGATACACCATAGGGAAAAGGCTGCGTTTGCCACCAGATTTTCAATTAGCTAAAACAAGATATTGTTTGCACTTCAATGAAGTAGACTACAATATATTTCCTACATAGCCAAACAAAATAGTTAAACTCCTTTTCTTTGCCTTGGTTGGAGGGGAGGTTTTACTGCAATACCTTCCCTTTACTATAAAACCATTTATGGCAAAAAATAAAAAATAAAAAAAGCAAACCAATTGTTCCGTTACTTGATGGTTCTCATTATATACTGAAACATCTATTCAGCATTTTTATCTGCTAATGTAACAGGAACTCATCTGTTGAAGGAGATTTATGACTTGTTTTTTCTTACATGTTCACAAGATATTGTTGTACATTTTGCAATGGGTCCTTTATTATCTAGTAATGATAGCTTACAAATTAAATTAGTTTTTAATGGCATAGTTAAATCCTAATTTATGTTTTGGAGCTTTGTTTAATTCATTTAGTTATAATGTAATTGTTTTCTTGCTATTTCTTACATAACATAGAAAGAACAAAAGAATAGGGGTTCATCTCATCACATTCAGTTATTTTGGCTTTATTAAATCTTGTCACTAATTGCATTTCCCCCAAGAAAGTTTCAAAACAATTGCAGTCTGACCCTTTAGGCAAAATTATCTGGTTGCTCAGCATTCTCTGTAAGGAAGTTGAATCAAACTATTACTGTAACACTAAGGGTTGGTTAGATATTGCACTTTCTCATGCTCATTATAACCCTACTGTGCTGTGTAATGTACTGGGCAATTATTCTTTTGCAATAAATTCCTTTCCTGTGAGCTCTCTTTCTTTCCTGAACATTCAGGAAAACTGAAACCAAAAGTGATCATTAGCTGCACAGAAAGTAATCTTTTATAATGTCTACTTGCATTTTCTTCCCTCTCAATCGACAGGACTTTCATAGACCTGACTGCAATAACCTTTTATAATACCTTTCACTGGGGTTCACACAGCAACAGAAAAAAAAAAAAAAGAAAAGAAAAAAAAAAAAAAAAACCTTAGCAAGTTTATGGATTTTATACCAGAAACTGGATTCTGGGGTTACATAGGAATAATTTCTTGAGCGGATTTGACCCTTCCCTGATGCTGGTAGTTTCCTCAGGAGAACTAAAGCACACAGGTGGCATTTTAATGAGGACCATATGCACCACAGGCTATTTAAGTTTCCATCCAAACAGGGACAATCTTTCAGGCTCATTCTTCCCCTTCTTCTAATGAGAAAATAAATCTCCTATTCTAGATAATTCTCCCATTCCAATTTCAATGTGTGCATATTTTTCTAAACGTGGTTTCTCCTGAGTTGCTGGGTACAGGATGTAGATGACGCAGGGGAGCAAGTCATACCCAGTTGGTCTCTCCCACTCCTCACCCTGACCTTCATCTTTTAAACTCTTGATCTTGGTAACTGAGGGGATCACCAAACCATTTTCTTCCTCTAGAAAAGCAATTCATCACCACACCCATCCTACTGACTAGGAACCATGAGTGGCAACTTCATAAATGAAAAATCAGGACTAAAAACAGCTTTCCATATTTCTTCCAAAGATGAAACAAGCATATGAAGAAGGAGATTTAACTTTTCAATATTTACCTTTTTAACATTTTACTTTTTTACTGTATATATTCACCTTTTTAAAAGCTTGCTAAGATGTGGGCAGAGCAAGATGGCAGAATAGAAACTCCAGCAATCACCCCTCCACAGGAACCGAACAGGAGAACACAGCACAGGGTAGAATTCTACCAGTGTTCACAGAGGAAGCATGTAGACAAGCCCCACCAGAGGGAAATCTTCCACCCTGCAACTCAAGTTCCACCCCGTGTAAAGCAGCCTGGGGCCTGGCCTAAATTCCTTAGGGCAATCAGGCCACAAAGGCTGTTGTCCGTGGGCAATTCTTGTGGCTTTGCTGGCTCAGAGCCAGTGGACTTGGGATGCAGATGATGCAGTGAGACATCAGCACTGGTGCCCACGCCAGTACCTATGTCACCCATCCCCAACTATAGGAAGCATGGCTCACCGATAGTCTTCTTCCACTTGGAGAAAGGAAAGGGAAAAGTTCAGGGGATGTTGTTTTGCAACTTGAGTGCCAGCTCAGCCACAGTAAAATAAAGTACCAAGCAGACTCACTAAGTCCCTGAGTCCAGGCTGTAATCTGTGGATGGCATTTCTGAACCGAGTCTAGGACAAAAGGGAATTTGCTACTCTGAAAGGAAGGACCCAGGCCTAGCAGGACTCTCCACCTACTAACTAAAACATTCTTGTTCTCTAAACAAACATCAGAGGTAGCCGGACAACCATCACCACAGGCTTTGGGTGAGACTGGGGTGGCTTCAGGTTTGAACTGGCACCAGTGGCCACTGGGGAATTTCTACATCACTCCTCCAACTGCAGCAGCCCAGCACAGAGAGTGAGAGATTGTGCCTGGTAATACAGGAAATTCTCTTGTATCTTACCCAAGTCCACCAATGGAGTACCACCAGGAATCTATAAGAGTCACAGCATTACTGGGACTTGGGTTACCCCCAGTGCTGTTAAAGCTACACTGACTAAAGATTGAAATCACAACACTCAATTCAGTTTGAAAATCTGGAAAGCCTTCTCAAGATTGATGAGTTCAAACAAGCCTAGACTATGAAGATGCCCAGATATTGATGAACATCTACAAGCATCAAGAATACCCAGGAAAATCAGATCTCACTAAACAGACCAAATAAGGTACCAGTGACCAGTGCTAGGGTGTTGGAGATATGTGACATTTTAGACAAAGAATTCAGAATAGCTAACCTAATAACTCAATGAACTGCAAAAAAAAAAAAAAAAAAAAAAAAAAGAGAAGGAGTACAGAAACCCATGAGAGAAATTTAACAAAGAGATTGAAATTTAAAAAAAAAATCAGACAGAAGTTCACAAATTCAAATAACAAACTAAGAAGTGCACCAGAGTCATTCAACAACAGAATTAACCAAGCAGAAGAAATAATTAGTGAGCTTGAAGATAAGCTATATGAAAATATATAGTAAGAAGAGAAAACAGAAGAAAGAATAAAAAAGAATGAAGCATGTCCTACATGACCTAGAAAATAGTCTCAAAAGAGCTAATCTAATGGTTATTGGCCTTAAAGAAAAGGTAAAGAAAAAGACTGGGATAGAAGGTTTATTTAAAGAAATAACAACAGAGAACTTTTCAAAGCTAGAGAAATATATCAATATTTAGGTGTGTGATGATTACAGAATATCAAGCATATTTAACACAAATCAGACAACCTCCAGGATTTAAAAACCAAGTTCCCAATGGTCACATATAAAGAAAGGTCCTAGGGGAAGAAAACAAAAGAAGAGAAAAAAAATAACATATAAAAGAGCTCCAATATGTCCAGCAGCAGACTTCTCAGTGGAAACCTTTCAGGCCAGTAAAGCATGGCATGACATAGTCAAAGACTGGAAGGAAAAAACCCTTAACCCTAGAATATTGTATTCTGCAAAAATATCCTTCAAACAAGAAAGACAAATAAAGACTTTCCCAGACAAATAAAAGATTAGAAATTTGATCAACACCAGGTCTGTCCTACAAAAAAAGACTAAAAGGAGTTCTTCAATATGAAAGAAAGGAGATAAATAAATAAGAAATCAACTGAAGGTATACAACTAACCGGTAACGGTACACGAACAATGCAAAATGCACTATTGATGTAATTGCTATGCATAAACCATTTATATCTTGAGTAGGAAGACTAAAAGATAAACCTGTCAAAAATAGCTACAACTTTTTGAAAGATAGATAACATACAAAGACATGGGTAGAAATAACAAAAAGCTAAAAATCTGGGGGTGAAGAATAAAAGCATAGAATTGCTATTAGATTGCTCATTGGTTTGCTTGTAAGCAGAGTTTTCATATGTTTAAAATAATTGGTTCTAAAATAATCTGAGCAAGCCTCATGATATCCTCAATTCAAAACATTTATACCAATAAACAAAAAAATCAAAATCAAAAAATTAAAACATACTAACAGAGAAAATCACTTTCAAGAAAGGAAAATAGGAAGGAAGAGAGAGATCCACAAAACAATCAGAAATCAAATAATAACCTGGCAGTAGTAAGTTCTTACCTATCAATAACATTGAATGTGAATGCTCTAAACTCTCCACTCAAAAGACAGAGCAGCTAAATAGATTTAAACAAAAAGATCCAGCTATATGTTGTATGCAAGACACCCACTTCAACTATAAAGACAATCAGACTGAAAAATAAAGGAATGGAAAAAAAAGAAATTCTATGTAAATGGAAAGCAAAAAAGAATAAGAATAGCTACACTTATACTAGATAAAAGAAATTTCAAAACAAAAACTATAAACAGACACAAAGAAGGTCATTATAATGATAAAGGGGTCAATTCAGCAAAAATCTATATATATTTTAAATATATATATATATATACCCAATACTGAAACACCCTGATATACAAGGGCTGTCCAGAAAGCATCCAGCTATTGTTGATACTATTGTTCATATTACACAGCTGGATACTTTCAAGAAAACTCTGTATGAATCAAATATTATCAGAACTAAAAAAAAAGACAAACCTCAATACAATAATTGTTGGAGACCTCAACACTTCACCTTCAGGCAATGGGCAGATCATCCAGACAGAAAGCTGCAGAACACACATTCTTCTCTTCTGCTCATGAATCATTCTCAAGAATAGACCATATATTAGAACAGAAAACAAGTCTTTAAAAATTCAAAGAAATTGATATTATACCAGTATTTTCTCTGACCACAATGGAATAAAACTAGAAGTCAGTAAATAATAAGAAGAACATTGGAAAATATGCAAAAACATGAAAATTAAGAAGAGAGTTTAAAAATTTCTCGAAACAAATAAAATGAAAACATAATATATCAAAACTGTAGGATACAGAAAAAGCAATAAAAAAGAGAAAAGTTTACAAAACTAAATGTCTACCTCAAAATAGTAGAAAACTTCAAATAAACAATCTAATGATAATCTCAAAGAACTAGAAAAACAAGAGCGAAACAAGCCCAAAATTAGTAGGAAATAATAAGAGCAGAGCAGAAATGAATGATATTGAAACAACAACAACAAAAAAAAAATACAAAAGATCAATAATAGAAAAAGTTGGTTTTTTGAAAAAAATCAAACAAAATTGACATATGTTTAGCAAGACTAAGAAAGACTAACATAAATAAAATCACAGTTGAAAAAGAGACATTACAACTGATACTGCAGAAATCCAAAAGATCATTAGAGACTACTATGAGCAGCTATTGTATACCAATAAATGGGGAAACCTAAAGAAAACCCAGACACATACAGCCGACCAAGATTGAACCAGGAAGAAACCTAAAATCTTAATAGATGAATAAGTTAACAGGATAGAAGCAGTAATAAAAAGCCTCTCATCAAAAAAAAAGCCCATGACCTAAGGCCTTCACTGCTGATTTCTACCAAGCATTCAAAGAAGAATTATTACCAATCCTATTTAAACTATTAAACTATTCCAAAAAACCAAGGAGAGAGAACTACTCCAAAGTCATTCTACAATACTTCCTGATACCAAAGCCAGACAATGACACAACCACAAAAAGAAAACTATAGGCCAGTCTCTCTGAGGAACATAGATGGATGCAAAAATCCTCAACAACAACAACAACAAAATCCTCAACAAAATACCAGCAAACTGAACTCAATAGCACATTAAAAATATTATTCATCATTATCAAGTGGGATTCAATGTCAGAATGGCTCAACATCATATCAACATAATGAAGAACAAAAACCATGTTATCATTTTAATTGATGCTGAAAAGCATTTGATGGAATTCAATGTTCTTTCATGATAAAAAACTTTCAAGAAACTGGGTACAGAAGGAACTTCTCTCAACATGATAAAGACATACATGCCAATAAATTCAAAAACCTAATAGAATGGGTTTGAGAGTAGTTCTCACCCTCACTTTTTTGGACAGACCCGCGGTGAGTGTCATACTGAATGGAGAAAAACTGAAAGTCTTTCTCTGAAATCTGAAACAAGATACAGATATTAATTTTCACCAATGTTATTCAATATAGTACTAGAAGTTCTAGCTAGAACAATCAGAAAAAAGAAAGAAAGAAAGGTCACCCAAATTGGAAAGAGAGAAGTTGAATTATCCTTGTTTTCAGATAATAGGATCTTATATTTATAGAAATCTAAAGACTCCACAAAACAAAAAAACTATTAGAACAAATAAACAAATTCCACAAAGCTGCAGGATGCAAAATCAGCATAGAGTAATCAGTAGCATTTCTATATGCCAACAGTAAACAATCTGAAAAGGAAGCAAACAAAATAATCCCACTCACTATACCTACAAATAAAATAAATTACCTAGAAAAAAACTTAGCCAAAGAATAAATGATCTCTATAGTGAAAACTATAAAACATTGATAAAAGTAATTGAAGAAGAAACACAAAGAAAAGGGAAGATATTCCGTGCTCATGATTGAAAGAGTTAATATTATTAAGATGTTTCTATTACCCAAAGCAATCTACAGATTCATTGCAATCCCCATCAAAATACCAATGACATTCTTCAAAGAAGTAGAAAAAATAATCCTAAAAGTTATGTGGAATCACAGAAAATCCAGAATAGCCAAAGCTATCTTGAGCAAAAAGAACAAACTGGAAGAATCACATTACCTGACTTCAGATTATACTACAGAGTTGTGATAAACAAAACAGTACAGTACTGCCATAAAAACAGACATGTAAACCAATGGAACAAAATCGAAAACTCAGAAATATATCTGCACATCAACAGTGAATTATCTTTGACAAAGGTGACAATAATGTACAGTAAGGAAAGGACAATCACTTCAATAAATAAATGGTGCTGGGAGAACTGGACGTCCATATGCAGAAGAATGAAACTAGACTCTTATCTCTAATCATAAACAGAAATTAAGTCAAAATTATTATTATTGTGTTTTTTAGAGATAGAGTCTCACTCTGTCACCCAGGATAGAATGTCATGGTGTCAGCCTACTTCACAGCAACCTCAAACTCCTGAGTTCAAATGATCTTCCTGCTTCAGTCTCCTGAGTAGTTGGGACTACAGGCATCTGTCACCACACCCAGCTAATTTTTCTATTTTTAGTAGAGATGGGGTCTTGCTCTTGTTCAGGCTGGTCTCTAACTCCTAAGTTCTCCCACTACCAACTCCCAGAGTGCTAAGAATACAGGAGTGAGCCAACATGCCCAGCCAAATCAAAATTAACTAAAGACTTAAATCTCAGACCTAAAGCTATACAGAGTGTCCCAAAACTTGCCCCTAAGGTTACCACACATAAAGGCATGGGAAATTGTAGCTAAATGTACCTTTATTTACAAAATATTCATTACAAAAATTTACAAAATATTTACAAAATTCTCTTTACATGTTGGCTACCTCTTTGTGAAATGTTGTAGTTAATATTTTGCAAACAAAGGCACATTTAGCTATAATTTCCCATTTTTCCTATGTGTGGTAACTTGAGGGGCAACTTTTGAGGCACCTTGTACAATAATGGATACCAAAGAATGAAAAGGGTAGCAGGAGGAGGAAGAGGAGATGGTTTATGGGTGAAAAATACGGTTAGATAGATAGAATGAACAATACTTGTAGCACAACAAAGTGACTATAATCAACACTAAGTTAGAGTATAATTTAATATGACTAAAAAAGTGGAATTGGAATGTTCCTAACGCAAATGTTACGTGCCCGAAGTGATGGATATTCTAATTACCTTGATTTGATTAATACACATGGTATGCCTGTATCAAAACATCACATGCACCCTATGAAGATATACAACTATTATATACTCATTATAATTAAAACTGAAAATAAACAATAGCTTGATAAAAAATAAAAAAGGTGATACAAACATATGATATTACTTCTGATTTTAATTCCATTTAATAATGTACCTATTAAAGGATGAGAAAGAAAGAAATGGGACATCAGGGGTCCTATTCCATGAATGAATATTTCTCTAAGAAACTGATGAAAAATAAACTATGCCTTCATGTTCATTGCCCTATTTCTCTGTCTGAATTATATAATTTTGACGTCTTCTTGGCCTCAAATTTCTGTGGACAAGAATTAGTACAATATCATCCAGAGACTGGATCCAGGATTATAAATGGGTCCTTAAGATTTACTTATGAAAGAGACACATCTGCACTGAAGTGAGCTTGGAAAGAAAAGAACATTTGGAGAAAAAACAATTTACTTCAAAGCTCAATCCTCCTCTCAGCCACTCATATACTCCAGTGCATTCCCTGAGAGCAGCATAGTGAGAGTTGGATTTGGCTCACCATCAATTGCCTCATTCTTTAGCCTCCCAAGTGTTATGTAAAACACCTTCCTCTTTGCCTACTTCTCTACTAAAGCTGTCCTTCTTCTTTTCCTAACATGGTAGTTCATGCTGATGGTCATATTGTTCAACCATCAGAGGAAGAAGAGCTTTTAGGACATAATTCAAATAAAAATGTTATAAATTGTAAAGATTACTCTCTTAAATATAGAATTCTCTTATTTGTCTATTTCCACCCAGTATAATGGTGACCTGTAAAATAGAAGCATCAGTGAATTCGTTGACTTAGGAGCTATCCCACATCCATAAGTATATGTCTTCAGGTCCTGCCAACATCACACCCGCCATTGGAGCCCTTAACCCTCTGTCTAGACTCCTGGCAGTTGCAGCCTTCTTGTGACTTCCCACTTGCTCTCTCTATGGGTTGAACTGTGTTTTCAACAATGATATGCTGAAGTCCTAACCCTTAATAGCTAAGAATATGATCTTATCTGGAAATACACTCATTGCAGATGTAATTTGTTAAGATTAGACTATACCGTAGTAAAGTAGGCCCTTTATCCAAGATTAGACAACGCAGGCACATGGGGAGAAGGCCATGTGATGACAGAGGCAGAGACTGAAGTGATGCAGCTGTAAGCCAAGGAATGTCAAGGGTTGATGGCCACCGCCAACTCTAGGGATAAATAAGGAAGGGGGAGCATGCCCTGCTGACACTTTGATTTTGAATTTCTAGTTTCCAGAACTGAAAGAGAATAAATTTCTGTTGCTCTCAGCCTTCAAAATGTGTGCTATTTGTTATGGCAGCCCTAAGAAACTAACACACTTACCCAACTACCAGAAGTTTAGCATGTCCTAAAATCAAGCCAGCAACAACCACTTCCTACTTTCTACTGGTCAAAGGGACTCAGAAGTAATTATGAAGGTTTATTGGTCCTGGTGAAGTATGATTTACTCATATTTCAGGTGCATTAAGACGTGATTTTAAATTTCAAATAGTTTTTTTTAAGAAATAGACTTTTGAAACATAATCTGTTTAAGTAGTATCTACCAATTCAGAGAAGTACATTGTTTTTAATACATCGTTAAGTTTGCCATGGAGTTGAAATATCTGGGAATATTTTATTTTAATATAAGAAAGATCACATGTTTTATAAATTATGTTACCTTGGCCATGAAAATAAAAACACATATGAGAAAATGTTGGTTTGGCCCAAAGGACCAAATATATAAATTATTGAATATAAAAGCATCAATTAAAAGTTTAACTTTTTATTTAATTTTCAAAGAACAGAGAAAGAAATAATAGGTAGTTATAGGTAGTTAGTTTAGTTCTAAACACATGTAAATCTAACAACATAGCCTTTTATAAGTGGGTCAGTGTTTGGTTTGGGCTAGGAAATAAATTTCACTTCACACAAAAGGATATGGTGGCTTAGGGATAGGCTGAGTTTTTTCACTAGACTCCACAGGATGTGCAAAACACCTCCAATAACCTCATCCTCAGCTGCTCATTCCCATCAACACACCCTATAGTGGTTTTCAAACTTTTTGATCTTGTTTATACTTTACATTGTGTCCCAGTATAAACAGACCTATCTATGTACATTACTTATGTAAATACATATAACTGAAATAAACATTTCAAAAATCAGTGCTTGTTCTTATTACTTACATTACATTTTCAGATGCTTCATTTAATCCTTTGTTTTAATAAAACTGACCTTGACCCACTAAACTGATTTGAAATGGGTCATGTGCCACCACAAATAGCCATAAACTCTCATTAAAAAGATCTCCAATTCTTCCATAATTTCTGTTGAAGCTTTCTGATCCCCATTCCTCTCTATTTTTCCAGTTCATCCGTTCAAGAACCCCAGCTCCTAAAATTCTTCTACTCACCAAGGCACATAATTTATTCATCCTATCACTTTTCTTTAGACCCATCCTCTTGCATACTCATTACCCTCCATCCCAGATAAATCTCATGATTCTTCATCAGAATCACTTCCCAATACTTCCTAGCACACCTTCAACTCACTTTCCTCCTCTTGCTTTGTCACATTGTCCTTGAAAAAAGCCCCAACTCTTGTTAAATCCAACTCTGTACTTGGGGAACAGAGCTGGAGGGCAACACAGAGGTACTCTTCCCGTCTCACATAAACTCATCAACACCAACTCCAGGTGAACTTTAGAACTGCCCTTGTGAAGACAAACATTGTTTGCACCAGTGACTCCCATTTATGTCTCTAGCCAGATCTGTGTGTATAACCCTGTTTGGCATCACTACTTGGAGGTCTAATAGGTACCTCAATCCAAAGCTCCTAGTCCTGTTCCTACCCCAAATCACTTCTCCTGAAATCTCCATTCTTCCCATTGCTTTCCATGTTTCATTTACAGTAAAAGCTAGAGTCCTACAGGAAGCCCTTACTACCTTGCCCCATAGTCAACTGGCTGGTCTCCTCTCCTGCTGACCTTGTGCACACTCTTCAGATGCCAGCCACACTGCTTGTTCTAAGCACCAAACACACACAACCTTGCCTCAGGGTCTTCACCCTTGATGATCCTCTGCATGAATTAATCTCTCAGATAATTTCATGACCTGCTTCAGATCTTTGCTCAGGTGTCACCTTCTCAGGGCAGCCCTCTTGGATCATCCATTTAAAATTGCAACCTACTATCTTACAGGGGTACAAGTGAAACTCTCTAAGAGTAGAATCAGAATGCTTTAAAACTATAACTGAGAAAATGACATGAAGGCTGTGTTGATCAGTTTGATGGAAGTATTTTGGATTGCATGCGAAAACCCCACACTTTACCCCAGAAGTGCATTAATGTACATAGTTACCATTCAATAAAATTTAAAAAAAAAAGA
>CAUYQV010038170.1:0-22555 GCA_963574575.1 Galagoides demidoff
TTGTGAGTGGAATGGTTATTGGTTAATCAATAGACCTGTGGGCACCAGGCTCAGAGGGGCTTGGAGCTTAAGGTTTTAGTCGTGAGTTTAGTGATCAATTGTGTGTACGTGCAGTACTGCCTATATCAACTTGGGTAAAATTAAGAATATTGCTGCATGGCAAGAGAGAGCTGCAGTCTTCCCTATTCACAATACAATTTTACTGCAGGCCTTAGTCTCTGCAATACTGCATCATGCAACCCTTCACACAGCACCATCCAAAAACTGCAAAAAAAAAAAAAATAGTATCATAATATGTGGCCTTTAGTGTCTGGCTTCTTTCACTTAGCATAATCCTTCATCTGTGTTGTACCATATTTCAATGGGTTATATGAGGAAGGTAAAATAATATAAGCAATGATAATGTTCTGAAATAATGAGTTCTATTTTCACTATCTCTTCTGTCATCATATATCTTTTTAACCTTAATGAAGCTATGCCAGGAGGTGCTCCATCAAAACAGGGGTGTAAACCAAGAACAGCCTCAGTTTACTGAACTGAGGAATCCAACTCAAAATTAAGGTGGGTGGAATTGGTAGGACACATCTAGTCCAGATAAAGCAAACAGGAGTCTCCTAAGGAATGTCTACAATAAAAGTTTTAATGGATAAATTATCTTCAAATGGCCATTAGAAGTTGTAGAAAAACTTAGCAATTGGCATAAAGAAACCAAGCAGAGAGGGGAAAGGGATGTAATTAACATTCTCTTATTACTTGGTGCTACATAAACACTCTAGTTGATGCATACTTCCTGGTCACAGAGTCAGATGTAGGAAAATACTGTCCCAATGTAAAGTTTCATTTCAAACTTGTTGTCGCTTCTGATGAGCTGTAGATAGATGTGCTTCAAAATGGGTGTTAATTTTCTTTCTGACATCAGACTTTGCCAGTGGTTGCCTTCTCATAGTTGGTCTTGATGGGACTACACAGTATGGCACTGAACTTTGCTCAGGAATTAGAGTTGGTGCTGGCAACCAGTATCTTTCTTAATCTCCCCACCCCAAGGAAATAACTGGCAGGAAGCTATTTATATACTTATTCATTTGAGTTTGTATTTTGTGGTTTATGTTTTTCTTTCTTTAAAAACTGCATTACTGGGGTATGATGGACATGTGAAAGTTGCACATGTTTAACATATACCTATCAAACCACCACCACCTTCAATGCTACAGACATATTCATCACTTCCAAAGTTACCTCTGTTCTTCATTATTATCATTGTTTATTCAGTGACAAAAAAGCACTTAACATGTGATCTACACTCAGGAAATTGAAAGTATACAATACAGCACTGGTAGCTATAAGCATTTTGCTGCTTAGTAAATCTTCAGCACTTATTTACCTTGCATAACTGAAATACTGTACATTTGACTATCACCTTCTCCTCCTTCCCCTCCTCCCAGGCCCTGACAACCACTAGTTTACTCTCTGCTTCTATAAATTTCTCTTATGGGTGAGGTCATACCTAACTTTCCTTTTTGTTGGTTTCTTTTTGTTTTTATTTGAGATAGAGTCTCACTATGTTGCCCTGGGTAGAGTGCCATGTCATCTTAGCTCAGAGTAACCTTCAACTCTTGGGCTTAAATGATTCTCTTGCCTCAGCCTCCTGAGTAGCTGGGACTACAGGCACCTGCCACAATACCTGGCTATTTTCTGGTTGTAGTTGTCATTGTTCTTTATCAGGTTCAGGGCTGGACTCGAACCCATAGCCTCAGTGTATATGGCTGGTGCACCCATGAGAGGCAGAAATGTATAAGTTGAGATATTTGGGCCACCTATCGTTTGGTAACTATGGCCTTGGAACCCTTACAATCTAGTTCTGTTGTAGAAAATCTTGAAAATTTCCTCCCCTGCCTCCAGAAGTGGGACAGACTGCCAAAGAGCCTGTGTATAACGAACCAGAGAATCCAGAATTTAAGAAAGACTCAGAGAAGGATCATACCAAAACTGATTCAGATCATACTATAACCAATTTTTCTGATAGCAAGGACATGACTAAAAGTAAGAAAAAGTTAACCCAATGTTGCCAGGCCATTCAGAAATGTTATTCAAAACCTCCCCAAAGTAAGTATTTTCAGAGCTTATGAGATAAACCTTTGACCCCCACTGCTTCTGCAGGTTACTATCCTGTGTGGCTAAATCCTCTGGATTCTCAATTCATTACTAAACTCCATTTTTCTGTTGATGTAGTAACTTTTAATATCGTCCAAAATGCAAGTCTTCCTCAGTGCTGCCCTAAACTTCTAATGCTCAGTCCACCAGTGCTTTTGCTTTCCCACTAATTAAGGAAGTTCTTGAGGATGGGCAGGTACAAACTAGTCATATTCCTATTCAACTAAAAATTTTAACTATATTAAAAGATGCTATCCGTATTTATGGCCTAAATCCTCCTACTTTTAACTTTGATCGGTTAACGGGAACTGGAACCTTTGATGGTATAAATGCTCAAACATAGTATTCTAATGAATCAGTGGCTGAAATCTGAGATAACTGCCTTACTGCATGGCAGCATCTGGATGAAATGGGGGCAGATTAAATAATTTTACAATTTTCCTTGAGAAATATTTCAAGGAAACAATGAACCATATACTGAATTTATTGCTCATTTACAAGCAGCAATTGAGAGATCAGTGCCTGGAGAAGATAACCCCAAAATGTTTATCCTGCAACTGGCTTTTGAAAATACTAACATGATTGCAAAAAAGCCATGGCTGGACTAAAAAATCAGGGTAATGTCACCATTGATCAATATATTTGCGTTTATCATGAAGTAGGATGAGGCACTTTCCAAGATAATGTGTTAGCCTCAGCATTGCAACCCCGTACTACAAGATCTAAATGTTACAACTTTGGAAAATTTGGCCACATTTGGAAAGAATGTAGAAAAGGTAAAAGTGAAACTAAAACCAAGACCAAGCTGCCAGGCGTTTGTCACTGGTGTGGTAAAGGCAGACGTTGGACAAATGAGTGTCGCTCAATTAAGGACAAAGACAGAAATATTTTGCTTTCTACCCAGAATCAGGGAAACTCTAATGTGGAGCTACCTCGAGGCCTCCAAACAAACAAGTTGAGCTCTCTTCTTCCACAGTTTATGGTGAGCGACAGCCAGGCTCATGCTCAAATGAATCAGAACTAGTTTCTATTAACAAAGTCCATGTCCAGGATTTATTTCATGTCACTCAAGGAAGTGCAGTCTTGGATCTCCCTTTATTTAACAGATGTTAACTTTAACAGTGGGGAATCCCCTAACAAATTATCCACTATAGTTTATGGTTCCATACCTTCTTGGACTAGGGAATACTAGGAAGAAGCAGTTTTACTATGGAAGGACTTTGTGTACACCAAGAAATAATTGATGAAGAACACATTTTAATAATGACTTCAGCCACAAAAAATATCTATAGGACATTGTGTAACTCAAATATTAATTTTACTATATTATAAAGGCAAAACAGCTCCTGTTACCAGGGAAGGTGGTTTTGGATACACAGGAAAGCAGATCTTTGGCATACTTTCCTAAATGATGCTCACCCTCAATGTAAGGTGACCTTTGAACATAATATTCAAATTGAGGACTAGTGGACACAGGAGCAGACGTCTTTATTATTGGTCCTCACGTGTGGCCTGAATGTTGGTCAAAAGCTCAAGTAAAACCTACTTTTGTTGGGCTTGGGACAATGACTAATATTGAACAAAATACTTCTGATTTACATTGTCAAGGGCCTGAAGGACAAGCAGCTCGTATCTTCCCTTATGTTGTAGCCATTACAGTGTGGAGTTGGGGTCTATTACAACAATGGGGAGCTATGCTCACTATCCCTACAATTTCAAAGGCTGCTAAAAATATGTTTAATATGGGCTATGATCCAACCCAGTCCAGTCCATCTAGGGAGCTTGAAATTACTCAAATTGGCCATGACAAAAATGGCCTGGGGCTTCCTTCTTTATCAGAGGATTTTTCTTAGGGGCCTATGCTCAGCACTTCACCCTTTCCTTGCAGTGGAAAACAGATAAACCGGTTTGGGTGGAGCAGTGGCCTCTTCCTTGGTAAAATTAGAGGAGCTACATCAATTAATCATTGAACAATTATAAGCTGGATGTGTAGAACCCACTACCAGTGCATGGAATTCTCCAATATTTGTAATTAAAAAGAAATCAGGCAAATGGAGAATGTTAACAGATTTAAGAAAAATTAATGCAGTCATTTGATCAATGGGTCCTTTACAACTTGGAATTCCTAATCCAACTTTAATACCTAAACATTATCCTATAATTGTTATTGACTTAAAAGATTTCTTTTTTAGTAATCATTTGCAACCAAAAGATGTGGAATGTTTTGCTTTTACCCTTCCTGCTTTAAACAATGAAAAACCTACTCAGAGGTTCCACTGGAAAGTATTGCCACAAGGTTTGCTTAACAGTCCCACCTTGTGTCAACATAAGGATCAACCTTTAGAAGAACTTAGGAAATCTTTTCCAGAGGCCATGTGTTTACTTTATATGGATGATATGTTGTTGGTTCATCCATACCCTAATAAATCACAAGAATTATATCAATTAGTATGTTCCAAATTTAAATAATATTGTCTTTAATTAGCAGAAGATATAGTTCAAACTCGGGAACCTTCAGAATTTTTAGGATATCACATTACTGCTCAAAATATTGTTCCTCAAAAAGTGCAGATTAGAAGAGATTCTATTTGAACTTTAAATTACTTTCAAAAATTATTAGGAGATATTAATTGGGTATGGCCAACTTTAGGAATCCCCATTTATTCTCTTATCAATTTATTTTCAATTTTGGAAGGAGATCCTGATCTTTGCAGCCTTAGACAGCTTACTCCTGAGGCTGAAAAAGAATTAGTGGATTGAGGAACATATTCAGGATGCTCAATTAAACCAAATCTCTCAAATTAAGAATTTTTATGTCTATGTCTTTCCATCAATGCACTCTTCTACAGGACTGATTGTGCAAGAAACAGCCTTTGTTGAATGGTGCTTTTTACCTAATAAAACATCCAAAAGGATGGAAACCTATATACAAAAAATGGTCTTTATAATATTAAAAGGAAGACAGCACTTAAGACAATTAATAGGAAGAGATCTTGAAAAAAATTGTTGTTCATCTAACTAAAAATCAAATTTCTTATTTACTTATGTTGAATACTGAATGGTAAATTGTATTATCAGATTACATTAGAATAATAGACAATCATTTTCCTTCAGATAAGAATTCAGTTTCTTAAAAATACTTCTTGGATTTTACCTAAAATAGTAAAATTAGAACCCATACCACATGCAGAAACGTTTTACATGGATGAAAATAAAATGGGAATATCTGGATATTTAGGTCCTCATACTCATAAAGTACAATAATCCCCTTATTCGTCTGTAGAAAAAACAGACATATTTGCTAATATATTACTTCTAACAGATTTTCCTGGTCATTCTCTTAATATTATTTCTGATTCATAGTATTCTTCTCATATTGTAAAAACTATTGAAACTGTTACTTTGCCATTTAATTCACAAGAACTTACTTTATTGTTTTCATGCCTTCATGAAATAGATCCTATCTTATATATATTACTCATGTTAGAGCTCACTCCAATTTACCAGGACCCATTTCATTGGGCAATCAAACTATTGATCAGTTAGTAGGTTCGGTTTTATATGCTTAACATGAGCATACATTACATCATACTAATACTCAAGCTTTAGAAAGAAAACATGACATTTCTTGGCATACTGCAAGAGGTATTATACACTCTTGCCCTACTTGCCTCCACATTTACCTATGGGAGTCAATCCTAGAGGATTATTATCTAATCTATTATGGCAGATTGATGTTACTCAATTTCAAGAATTTGGAAAATTAAAATATATCCATTTTTTTTGTAGATACTTATTCTCATTTTTCTTGGACTTCAGAAATGTCATCTGGGAAGGCTGATTCTGTAATTTCTCATTTATTAGAAGCCTTTTCAGTCATGAGTAAACCTTTGACTATAAAAACAGATAATGGTTTTGCTTATATTTCTAAGAAATATCAAGCTTTTTTAAAATTACATAATATAAAGCATATCACTGAAATTCCTGGTAATAGTACAAGACAGACCATTATCAAAAGGCAAATCGTACTTTATAAGAAATGCTGTTAAAATAAAAGAAAGGAGGAGAATAGTATAATATCACCCTGAGAAATAGATTATCTTCAGATCTTTTTACTTCAAATTTTTTGAATATGACTGACAAAAATGAGACACCAGCTCATAAGCATTAGATCAAAATTACTTCTCCTCCATTAAATCAACCCATTTATTATAAAGATGCTCTAACAAACTCATGGACCCCAGCACATATTATACATTGGGGAAGAGGCTATGCTTATATTTCTACAGGAAATACTAAACTTTGGGTTCCAGATAAAAACTGAAAACTCCAACTTGGCCCACTGAAAATCAGAGAGACAAATGATGTCCAGCTTGGATGAACTAAAACTGGCAGCAACACAGAAGGAGAGACAATTACTGCTGCCTTGGACAAAGGAAGCACCCCCCAACGACTTGGGGTAGGGTAAGAAATTGTGCCATCAAGCAGAGGAACTGGTGAATTACACCCACCAGCAGATGAATGCCTCCAATCTATTTCTGGCAATGATGGCCCTTTTGACTGTCCAGACTCAAGGAAAAAAATATGAATATTGCATTTACATTCCTAACCCTCTTTTACTTTGAGGTGTTAGCTGAATGGAACCTACTGTTCCTATTTATGTTAATGATTCTCCTTGGCTTACTGGTCCTTATGACACCAGAGGGCCATTCTGGCCTAATGAATAAGGCAGGGGAATTTCTAATTATACTATAGGGGTGATTAGTCCTTCCATATGATTTGGAGCCCACTCCCATTGCCTTAACACGCCTATCCAAATGTGGGCTAGTTTGTATAAACATAAGCCTGAAAACAAAGAAAGATATTTGAAATGTTAATGTTAAGTGTTTACTCTCTAGACAAGGTTCGTATTCATAAGATTTCTTCAAATCCTGAATTACCACCTTATAAAATGCATATGTTTTCTGAAATTTGTGAATGGGTACATTGGACCAAATGTGAAGGAAATTTTGCACATGTGCTTATTAATACCACAGATGGAGAAGCCATGGATTAGGGACCTATGGCTTACTTAAGATCAGACTTGGAATCAGCTTTGTTCCTCAAAATTTTATATAATGAAAGCAAAGTGTCAGCTTCAGCTTCTAAGTATATTTCATGGATGAATGGAGGGTCCCCTCCCCCCTGGCCCTATTACCTGGAATTGCCACATATTCTAAACAAATGCATTTGTGGAAAATTGCTGTAGCTTTACAACCTCTTAAAATTTGGACTGGAGGATTATTTTTCCATAACAACCTCCAAAAATATGAAATGAAGTTTGTAGTAAATAAGACCAAAGACATTCAAGCCTGTTTATAACTTCCTTTTGTATGGCTAAAAGGAAATGTTACTTGGAATAAAGTAACAGGAGAATTATTTTGTTCTACTTGCCAATTGTCATTTGTATTAATAATACTTTGAGTTTTAATCCATCTAAGGGACAATTGTATTTGCTGAGAGCTTGCACCAAAGTTTGGCTGCTGATCAACTTAAACAGACCTTGGCAGGAGTACCCAGCATTGTCCATTCTGCAACTTGTAGATGATAAGATCCTGAAAAGAAGCAGACATTTCATTGGTCTGCTCATTGCTGCCATCTTAGGGATTATAACTGTTACTGCTGCCGCTGCTACTGCTGGTGTTACATTAACTGAAAATATTAAGACTCAAAACTTTGTGGCCAATTGGCATAAGAACTCTGAACAATTATGAACTGCCCAAAAACAGATTGATACTGAAATGTATAATGAGTTATCAGATTTAGAACAAGCTGTTGTTATGATAGGTGATGAATTGGTCAGTTTAAAAGACAGATAAAGTTAAAATGTAATTGGAATGTGTCTTCTTTTTGTATTACCCCTGTTATGTACAATAAAACTAAGTTCCCTTGAGAAAAGGTAAAAGAAATTTGTTAAACCATAAAAATTTAACCACTGATATTGTTAATTTACAACATGAAGTGTATTTCACTTTTCAGCATACTTTGGAAAAAGTAGGTGGAGATGTGATTTCACAATTGCTGATGGAATAAGATAGTTAAATCCATTGCCAAAAAGTAATGGTCTAATTGGAAGTTCCATAGGATGATTTGCATTGTTATTGATTTTGTGTTTGATTATATATATTGTGTGTAAGAGAATTAATCAAGCTAAGCAAGAAAATGAAAGACATGCTGCAATTTTCACATTAATGATGAGTGATATAAATGACCAAACAATAAAAAAGAAAGGGGTATTATAAGTGGAAAGCCTATAAATAAGTCTTTAAATGGTCCCATTTTGTGAAAGCAAGTTTGAAGTATTTTGTGAGTTAAAAAGGAAAACAAAACCTTGATAAAACTCAATATGTGGCTAACGGATTGGTCATGTAGAAGTGATTAAAGGTATGGCTTCGTGGGAACTGGCCTGTGGGCAGGTACCTGTATATCTCAGGAATTTCCAGAGTGCTCCCTAAATATGAATGACTGCCTCCAGATAGTCTGGTAAGGGTCAAGCATTCAAATAGCTTATTTCCCCAGAACCTTGTTTTGTGGTTTTGTTTTTGATTACTTAGCATAAGAATAACTTTGGATAATGTTAGTGAAGTGGTTATTGGTTAGTACATAGACCCATAGTCACCAGGCAGTGAGAGGCCTGGGGCTAAGGTTTAAGTTATGTGTTTATTCATTAATTGTGTGTACATATTGCCTATACAAGCTTTGGTGGAAGTAATAAAGATGCTGCATGACATGAGAGAGCTACAGCCTTCCTTATTCATCATACAATTTCATTGCAGGTCTTAATCTCTATGGCACTGCACCATGCAACTTTCACACAACAAGTTATCTTCAACGATGTTATTCTTTATGTTCAGAGGCTAAATGTGTTTCAGACACTGCTTACTGTGTCCATCTGTATCTCACTAGAATTTAGTTATAGTGTTACTGCTGTTCCCAATTTTGTGTACTATGATACTGTTCTTGAATTGTAGCAAAAATAAATGCCACAAATTTATTGCATATTTGCATAAAACCTCCCAAATTTAGCCATATACATATAAATTAAATAATCTATGATTTCATCTTTGCTTATCAAGCTGTTGTTCGTAAAGATACATTGTCCACAGAACTGGTCTTTGTCTTAGACTTAATAATTTGCAAAAGTTCATAGTGCTGTTTCATGTGTCTTCAACTTTCTTTCTTAGGTTACTACATTTACACGTGAAACAATTTCTCTAAGGAAACTTCTCTTACTCTGAAATTGCTTTCTTAAAAGCATCAATTCAAACTGTGTACTGTATTAGTTACTGAGGGCTGGTATATAAACTTAGCACACATGCAGTGGCTTACTGACAGAAACATATTCTTTCACAATTCTGGAATATTGTAGATGCTGGAGACCTAGCAGATTCCTGCTACCTCTGAGGGTCAAGGGGAACATCTTGCCACTTCCAGATTCTGGTGAGAGTCTGAGTGGCCTAGTTTCTGGGTATAACTCTCTCTGTTCTATCTTCACATCACTTTTTCCTTTGTGTGTTTCCTCCAGTTTGCTTCAAATCTACTGTTTTCATTTTATAAGCATGCATTGGATCTTGGGCCTACCAAGACAGTTAAAGATGATCTCATCTCAAGATTCTTAAATCAATTACATCTACAAGCCTCTTTTTCTAAAAGGGTAACATTTATAGATGCTGAGGATTAGGGCATGGGCATATCTTTTGGGGGCACCATTTAACCAGCTACTGATATCAGTATATTTAAATATTGCCATTTTCCCCATAGATATATTAGTAGTTCATATCATCATACTTACTCAAGTTTATTCTCTACAAATAATGCTTTAAAAATATTTGACTTATTCATATTTTTCTAAAAAGAATTTTATAAATGATTAAATTCTGACTCAATTTTTCAGATAATAAAGTAGAGATGGCCTCTTAAAGTAGAAAGTTTTCTCTTTCTATATGTAAACATATATTTTCCAAATATAACATAAAGAATGTATTATTCTGTATAAATACATAGTGCACATCATATTTGTTATATATAAATGACTAAATATATAATTAACTAGATTATCATTCATTAATTTAATAATACTGAGTACCTGTTTCGTCTAAGACTAGTTTTTACTGGAGATATAAAGGTGTATGAGACATATTACCCGCAAGAATTATTATTTACTGAAAGGGTTTCTGAGTTCAAACCAATGATTTTGGCATCAACATCTTTTCATCCTTGATTTTTACCTGGAGAATTATCCATGTCTTCATAGTAAGGACATAACTTTTATAATTGTTACTCTAGACCACGCCTATACATTTCATTGCTGCCTGAAGAGTCTAGCCTTATGAACCCCCTCAAACTCTTTAGAGTTACAAAATGACATTTTCCATCATTATTACTACTAATAATGATTATTATTAGATCAGGCAAAATAATCAGTGGATGCTAAAATTTGTTACTGAAAGCTTGAAAAACAGGATATTTATTGAGGCATACTCTGGAGATATTGCAGGTTTGGTTCCAGATTATAATAAAACAAACAGCACAATAAAGTTAGTCACAAAAGCTATTTGTTTCTTAGTATGCCTAAAAATTATGTTCATGCTATAATTTATTAAGAGTTTAATAACTTTATACATAAAAGCAATCTACACAAATTATTATGAAAAGGTTTTATTGCTGAGAAATACTAATGATCATCTGAGCCTATGTGAGTCAAGGTTTTCTGCTGATGGAGAGCATTGCCTTAACATCGATGGCTGCTGACTGATCCGGGTGGTGGTTGCTAAAGGAGGAGATGGCTGTGGTGATATCTGACAATAATATAAAACAGCTGTAAAGTTTCCTGCGTTGTTTGACTATTTCTTTTGTGAAAGTTTTCTCTGTAGGCTGCAATGATATTTGATAGCATTTTACTCACAGTAGAATTTTTTTAAAATTGTAGTTAATCACCCAAGTCCTCCTGTAACTATATCAACTAAGTTCATGTAATATTCTAAATCCTTCATGATCATTTTCAACAATGTTCACAGCATCTTCATTCACCAGGAATAGACTCATCTCCAGAAACCACCTCTTCACCTATCCATAAGAAGCTACTCCTCATCCATTCAGATTTTACTGTGAGATAGAAATTGACTCAAATTCTTAGGGTCCACTTGTAAGTCTAGTTCACTTGCTTTTTCTCCCATATCTACATTTACTTCCTCAGTGAGTCTTGAATTCTCTCCAAGTCACCCGTCAGGGTTAGATCTACTTCTTCCAAACTCTTATCAATTAGATATTTTGATATTCTCCTGTAAATCATGACCATTCTTCATGTGTTAGTCTTACACAACATTCAATATTTCATAGACAAAAATGAAGTTGTATAAATTGAAAATGTTCTCAAGTCATTGAGTGTGAGATAACTTAGTCTCTGAATATTAAAGTAAATCTCAACTTTTGATTTTTTCTGCCCTGTTAGTCTTCACCATTTACTTCTTTATGTGATAAATTTTTATCTATTATAAAAACTCCAACTTGTCCTGATGTTCAGTTAGTGACAATTTTTCCTTCTGGTGATATCCTTCATGTAAAATAATTGTCATTTGTCAGACAAAGATAAAGGATTAATTACACCTCTTACTAATCCTAGCCGAGATGAAGGGGGCTATGAATAAAATAAAACTAGAACTATTTTAACATAATGATGTAAAGAGCTTCTAATAAAATTTAAAGGAAAACAACTAAATATCCTGGGTGATGTGAAGAATAAGTCCAATGAAGGTCTCCATTAATGGTTTAGTAAATGCTAACTGTTACTAATAATATTATGGAGACCACAACATTGAGGGAAGGATATAAATTATAAGTACAACAGAGTCACATTTTGCACTTCTTTTAGGCTATTTTTGAATTCAAATAAAAAAAAACATTTTGCTTTCGGTACCATTGTTTTTGTATTTTGAATTTTTTTATTAAGTTGAAATAAAAATCAAAGAAACAGAACATGCATTTAAAGTAACCTCTATCCTACTCTGAAAAAGAAAACACAATTTTAAAAATAAAAAGCTGTTCTTCATGACCAATATATGAGAGAGAGAGAGAGAGAGAGAGAGAGAGAGAGAGAATGAAGGTGAATCTATGGAAGGTAAAGCGGGACATACTAAGTATACTTAACATCAACCCTATGCAAATATTTCAAATGGGAGCTATGGGAGCCACCACACACAACAGATATGATGAATCTTTGCACTTATTCAGAAATTACTTACCATTTCAGTAGTTACTTTGACATTCACCTTGTTCCTAAAGAATAGCATCATTAAAAAAAAAACAGGCAAAAGTTTTAGACAGTGTTAATCTCTCTGTTTAAAACTTGACTTTGCTATGTTTTAAATTTGTGACCTCTTTGTGCCTCAGTCCTACTATCTGTAAAACAGGACAAGTAATAAGCCCTACCTTATAGGATAGTTGTGAGTATTAAATGAATTTACTCTCAAAAGACTCTTAAGAAGCACTTGAAGATTATTATTGAGGATCTGAGGGTCTTCATTGGAGAGTAACCTCTGGATCCCATAATCACAGGAAATATGTTGGATATCTAGCAATGCCTGTACTAAAATAAGGAATAGAAAGAGAATCTTTTCCCCACAAGCACTGGGCTTCTGCGTGAAGGATAGGCATTTTTTTCTCCTGAATAAATGAGGAGTGGTTCCCACTTGGCCAGACAACGCCTCAAAGATCTGACAAGCTGGTAGCAGCACAAAAGGAGGATCAGTACTGAGGTAACTATTTAATACCTCATTGTTTTCTTATTTGTAAGAAGAGGCACCTGGGCCTCGTCATCCCTGAAGTTCTCTGTACCGTTTCGCAGCCTACAAGGATGGGTCCTGCAGGGATCCTCTTGTCTGGCAGAGTCAGGACAAAGCCAAGACCTGGCACAGGAGAGTGAGGGCAGTGAGTGGAGCAGGCAGGTCAGAGAAGCCAGGGCTATGCTGTGGGACACGCAGTAATCCCCAGAGCCCCCTCCACTCATAACCTTAGCTATGAGCACAGGTTTGGGGATGAGAGGGACCCTGCAAGGAAGGGATTTTGTCACAGATACCTAAGGCCAGTGACGTCATTCATTTCCCATTCACTTTTCCTTCCCCCACATCCCTTTTTAGGGCCTACAGTCCACTTTTACTTATGGTGGTATAATCTGTGGTCATTTCTTTGCACAAAACCTTGGGCTGAGAAGAAACTTCAATGAAGTGAAAAAATATATATGTGGAGTGAGATTGAGTCTCCTCTCAATAGAGGCTTTATTGGGAAGCAAAGCCCAGACCCAGAGCTCTCCCAAACTTGATGATGATAAAACTGTGTGTGAAAGTTGGTGCTTTTCCATCTTCTTTTGATGCCACCTCACTCCCTACAGACAAAAATAATGATTCAGGGGAAAACACCCTGTGGTAATGGGTCTAATCACTTTCTCCACCGAGAGAATTAAAGAATTTGCTACTTTCCTAGCAGCAGTTGAACCAGTGTGAACGCATTTCCCATTGGATTCATGGTGTTCTCCTGTCATTCCCATGGGGGATGTATGTGTGTTTTCTAGGGATTGGATGGGGACTAGATTTTTGAGAACAAGGCAAGATTTAGGCATAGAATATTAAAAAATTGAGATCAGACCATAAAGTAATTTCTCTCAGTACTAACGCGTTTTATCAACCCCCAAATTGTTGGGCTATCCAATTCTTTCTGGTTCCCTGTAGGGCAGAGGCAGTGTTTCCTTGGTCTCATAGTGAGAGGTTCCATGGACCATGTTAGGGTATCATCTTGGGGATATGCATTTCTCCAGTGGAGAAAACATTATTACAACACCCTGAAGATTTCTCCTTTACAAATACTTTTGACTTGGCAGTTCAGGTGTGCCTCATCTTCTTCCTCACATCTTCAGCATGCCCTCTATCTAAGTATCTCTAGATTTCTTAGCCACACTTTATTTTCTCACTTTCAGTGAGGACCTACAGATATCATAAGCATACGTCTCCCTTTCTTTCTAGCTATTTTTCATTAAGTGATAATGTTGGTGATTTTAAAACCTTTCTCATTCATGCTCTCTCAGTGTCTGTTTTTTTTTTGTTGTTGTTGTTGTTGTTGTTTGAGACAGAGTCTCATTTTGTTGCCCTCCGTAGAGTGCCATGGTGTCAAAGGTCACAGCAATCTCTAACTCTACTGCTCAAGCAATTTTCTTGCCTCAGCCTCCCAAGTTAGCTTGGACTACAGGTGAGATCTTAAATCTGACGATATAATTAGAGGTGGGGTCTCACTGTGGCTCAGGCTGGTCTTAAAGAACCCTGACTGGGACTCCAGCAATTTAGTGATGATTACATGGGGTTTTCTCTCCATTTCTGGATGTTTCACTTAGAAGAACTGTTTCTAGTTCCATTTAGGTTGTTGAAAAGGATACCAGATTATTACCATTTTTATGGCAGCATAGTACTCCATTTGTAAACATATATCATACTTTATTTATCCATGTATGTATTGGTAGGCACTTGGAGTGTTTACACATCTTCATAATTGTGAATTGTGCTGCTATAAACAGTTGACTGTAGGTTTCTTTTTCATGAAAAGGTCTTTTTTCCTTTGGGTAAATAGTCAGCAGTAGGGTTGCTGATCAAATAGTAGATCTACTTTCAGTTCTTTGATATCTCTCCATATGAATTTCCACAAAGGTTGTACTACTTTTCAGTCCTAAAAACAGGGCATAAGAGGTCCTTTCTCCTGACATCCACATCACTACCTGTTGTTTTAGGATTTTTACTACGAGCCATTCTCATTGGAGTTAGGTAACTGGCACAAAAATGGGACATAGATTAATGGATCAGAACAGAGAATCCAGAGGAGAAAGCCTCTTCAAATTCCCATCTGATTTTTTTAAAAAGCAGATGAAAACATACACTAAAGAAAAGAATCCTTGTTCAATTAAAAAAACCTAAATATCCACATGTAAAATACTGAAACGGGATCTATACCTTTCACCATGTACAAAAATTAACTCACAATGGATAAAAGACATAAACCTAAGGCAGTAAACTACAAGAACCCTAGAAGAAAATGTTTGAAAAACTCATATAGATACTGGTCTAGGCAAAGAATCCATAAAGAAGATCCCAAACACAATCACAGAAATAACAAAAATAAATAGGACCTGATCAAATTAAAAAGCTTCTGCACAGCCAAGGGCACAATCAAAAGAGCAAATAGAGAACTCACAGAATAGGAGAAAATATTTAGAAGGTATACATCTAGCAATGGAACTGATAATCAGAATTCAAAAAGAACTCAAGCAAATCAGCAAGAAACAGTCAAATAACTTCATTAAAAAGTGGGTAAAACACAGGAATAGAAGCTTTCCAAATGAAGATATGCTAACAGGCAAGAAAGTCTTAAAAAAATTACTAACTTCTCTAATAATTAGGGAAGTGTGAATTTTGTTGGTAAAGTCCATTTCCTACACAGAATTTCACTTCTTTGTTGAAGAAGATAGAAGAAAATAAATAATACTAAGAATTTCATATTTTAAGAGCTGTTCACTTCATCTCTTCTGTTATTGGACGTCTTATTAACCTTACAAAACTATTGTAGATGTGCTCCATCCTATAAGGGAGTAAACCAAGAGAGGTGACAGCTGTTATCAATGAACTAGGGAGTCCAAATGAAGATAAAGGTAGATGGAATTTTAGGATGCAACCAGTCCAGATAGAGGGAGAATGAAAGATTCTTGAGGGACATCTGCAAGAAAAACTTGGTATGAATATATTATCTGAGGAGATGGAGGTGGTGGAAGACTAAGCAATTGGCACAAAGAATCCAAATAGAAGAGAAAAAGGAGGATTGATACAAATTTAATGCCTCGAGAGTGAGGTGAGAGAAAAGTTTGGTTTAATAAAGAATTTTCTAACTCATTGCCACTGCTAATGTGCTGTGGATGAATGGGCTTTAAGAAAGTGTTTCCTTTCTTTCTTATAGCTGCAGTAATTTTCTCTCCATGATTGGGGAATACAACATTGCATTGTACTTTCCTCAGGACTTAAAGAGTTGTGCTGGCTTCTGTTATGTTCCTTAATCAAAAGTTCATTATACATCAATAATATGTCAGGCACAGTTTAGTTTGTAGGCTCAAGGGATACAACTGAGCAACTTTTTATGTGTTTCCTGGCTATTAGTTATCTTTCTTTGAAAAATTTCTGTTCATCTCTTTTGCCCACTTTTTAATGGGATTATTGAATCTTTTCTTTCTTATTTGCTTGAGTTTTTTGTAGATAATGATCATCAACCTTTTATGGAATGTATAGCATACAGATATTTTCTCCTACTCTGTAGTTTGTCTATGTGCTGTATTGATTGTGTCCTCGACTATACAAATTTATTTTAGCTTGATCAGGTCCCATTTATTTCTTTTTGTTGTTGCTCTGATTTCTCTGAGGTCTTCTTCATAAATTCTTTGCCAAGGCCAATATCTACAAGAGATTTTCCAACATCTTCTTTTAGAATTTTTATAGTTTTATGTGTTAGGTGTAAGTCTAAAGGGTACACTTATAACTTTGATTTAAAATATACAGATGCATACTATGGATCCAAAATATGCAGACCCCTGTAACATTTTGAAACAAAAAAAGAAAAAGAAAGAGACAAGTCTCCATCCCCCTTACTTATATTCCAGTAGTAAACAGAATAACTGTACTTATGTCACCTTCTTTTTTAAAAGTCTGGACACCTCTATACCATCCTGTTTCTTCAACTTTGTTTTTTGTAAGAAGAACAAAAGCTTAATGTATTCAAAATACAGTATTTTTAAAAATTACAATGTATAACTATAAAATTATTTCAAGTCACAACACCGAGAATTAATTACTATGATTGATAGCTCAACAAACCAGATATTTCTTCATTAACATACATACAAGGCATATAGGGAAGAGAGATAAAATATGTAACAAAAATGAGATTGCACAGTATTGTAGTAAAGTATTTGGACTTTTTTCTTTTTTGTAGTTTCTGTCTGGGGCTGGGGTTGAACCTACCACCTCTGACATATGGCGCTGGTGCCCTACTTCCTTAAGCCACAGACACCACTCTTGTTTTTTTTTTTTTTTTTGTATAGAAAGGACATCTGCCAAATATGAAAATAATTTGGCAATATAATAAAAATACAACCATAACAGTTAGACATTTGATTACTTGAATTCCACATATTTTTGTGAAGTTAGAGAAATATAAGACTGGGTAACTATAGATATTTTTTATGAAAGCAGTTTCATAATCCTCATGTTATTTTGAGTATGCATATTTTTAAAGTTTCAGAAGTAAGAGTATCTACTATGAAGCTAAAATACTCAAATGAAAAATCCTTTAAAAAAAAACTATATGAGAATAGGTTCTTAAAGGAATACCCTTAATTTAAAAATAATTACTTTTCATATTTAAAGATGGTAGCCATGATTTTTAAATATCATGTCTTATCTTGGAAGATTGTCAGTTAGCTCCTTAAAATCAAAGGAACAGTGTATTTGCCACATAAATGTCCTCCTTTTTTTCAAGACATGAGAAGGCTTGCTTCAGAACTCAAACCAGCTGGCAGATCAGCCAGTTGTCTGCTCTATGGACATTGCCCACTTCTTTGCTGATACTGTGCTGATTGTCCAAAGGCCCTAGGGCAGCAGTTCTCAACCTATGGGTCTCGACCCACAGGAAATGTATTAAAGGGCTGCGGCATTAGGAAGGTTGAGAACCACTGCCCTAGGGAGTAAAGGGAAAGTGGTCCTCACTCCAAGCCCAGTCCAAGCCACAGGGGATTAAACCATGGTTGACCTAAAGCAATTTCATCTTCTTGTCAGTAAGTGGTTTAGGGATGTCCATTTGACTCTAGCTAGGCCAGTGGAATTGCAGGAAAACTTGCTGAGAGAAAGAGTTGTTCTGGAAAGGAATTTCTTCTTGATAAAGGAAAATGACAAAAAAAGAATATTCTTTTGCTTCTTTCTTTATCAATTTTAGACATAATTATTCAGAAAATTCTCCCACTACAAAAGAAATCTAAAAATGATTCATCTACCATATTGCCCAAAAATAGAATCTCTCTCCTGCTTTAATCTTTAAGTTTATTTTAAAGTGATTTTGAAATTAAAATGCTATTTTTATGTTACTCTTGCCTTACATGAATTCTTATGAGATGCCATTTGGTATGATGGGTCCTGCTAATCTTTCTACCTAAATGATTTAACCATTCTTGCTCCCTGCTATTTTTAGTTTTTCAAGCCCCATGTCTGTCTCACCTTTATTACATGTATAATGCCTCTTTTACTAACATTTTGACAAACAATTTCTTTTTGGTTTGTTTACCTAAAGAGTTAAATTTGTAAAACTTCCCTCTTCCCCATTTCTCACAGGGTAATGGATGATCACTGGTTCTCATTTTGGAATAGAATATTAATTCCCTTTAATAACAGTGGTTCAATATCATAGTTATTCCTATGAGAGTTTCACAGCTGGGAACTCTATGAAGAATGATGTGTACTTCATGAAAAAGTAAGAAGGGCAAAAGAGGAAGGGAAGGGAAGAAAAGGATGAAATCATCCTTTGATGATCCTGATACCTTTTCCTCTTGGCAGTACAAGGAAGACATGTTTGTGTTTTTTCCTAGAATCATTGGTTCATTAGTATAAGCTACACTTGTATATGGAGTGCGTGTGTATGATGTTAAGGAGGCAGACTCACTCTTTCTCTTTGTTCATCATGTGAGGACATGGTGAGAAGACATCTTCTGCAATCCAGAAGAGAACACTCCCTAAAATTCAACAGTGTTGATGTTACAAAACTGTGAACAAATTTCTATTCCTCAGCAATAACAGCAAAGAAGGAATATAGGATCTGGTGGGAAGTAATCTTTTTCTTTTCTTTTTTTTCTTTCTTTCTTTTCTTTCTTTCTTTTTTTTTTTTTTTTGTAATTTTTGGCCAGGGCTAGCTTTGTACCCACCACCACTGGTATACGGGGCCAGCGCCCTACTCCTTGAGCCACAGGCAGCATCCTATATAACCTGTGTTTTATATCTAAATTTCCCACTGATTATACTAATTCAATGACCTGGGGTAAGTTATGTAACTTCTGTATTCTTTAATCTCCTCATGTGCAAAATGGGAATTAAAATAGAACATAAAAATGCATCGCTCCTTCCTGATTTATTTGCCCTTTAGTTTCAAGAAGAATGTGGGTGGAGCTTCCACTTTCCTGGGAGTTCTACTAGAGAACTGGTGACAGGTACCTAGTGAGAGTCTTCTCTGGTTCTGGTTGTGCTTTACATGCTGGAGGCACAGCTAATGTACAAGACAATATTGCGTCATATGACGATCTTACATATTAGAATAGTGAACTGACAATAAACGTGAATAAATAAATAAGGAGAATAACTTCAGGTACTTAATAATGGCATGAAAAAGATAAACTGAAGACATATGGTAGAAGGTCACCCAGTCAAGACAATAAGTGGATCCCTGAAATTTTCTGGGTTTCAGGAAGATGCTGTTTAAGAGCTGATAAACTAGGTCTAGAGAAAAGGATATTGTGGGTTGTCTTTTCATTCTTTTGATGTACTATTTTGATAAATATAAGTTTTTAATTTCAACCTGGGAAAATTGTATATCAATATTTTCTTTTAACACAACTTAAAGATTTTGCAATTTTGTGCTGTCATTTTAAAAATGCTTCATTTATCAGCATTATCAAATATTTCTAATTTAGTTTTGTCTTTGGCAATTAAATCTTCAGTACACTGAAATGGACTCAAGTATCATGTGGTTTCAATGTCTTCATGGAGACTCAGTTCAGTTGTCCTGGCACCACTAACTGCAAATCCTATTCTTACTGAGTGATGTGCATGGCCACACCTCCTAGAACAAGTGTTAGTAAAGGCGTCAATTGCTTCTATGCTTTTAATTCTGTATGGTCTGTTTAGTGGTTCATCCCTGTGTGAATTAGCACACTGCTCTATCTATTAGCACTGCATAGTGTGTTTTAATTTGCAGCATGAAATCCTCCCATTTGTATTTTTTCTCTTTTAATAGTATTTGGGCTTTGGCCCTTTTTGTTTTAGAATTAGTTTATTAACTTCCGCATATACTCTGCTGGAATATTAGAGGATATTGACTTGGATTGTGTTATATTCATTAATCAATTTGAGGAGAGTGAAATTTTGTATAATATGATATTTTTTCAATAAAATATTTGGGACATCTCACAGTGTATATCTGTCTGTTTAGTTACCACAGTCTCTCAAGAAATATTTCTAATTGTCCCTTTAGATTTTTTGAACAGCCTACATCAGAATCATTTGTAAGCATTCCAAAATTAATTCCTGATTATGGATGATAGCATCTTATAAAATGTTATTTAATTGTTTGCTATTGCTTTTAAAAATGGAATATATTTTCTGGCTGGGTATGGTGGCTAACTCCTGGAATTCTGGCACCATGGGAGGCTGAGGTGGGTGTATTGCTTCATTACAGGTGTTAAAGGCCAGCCTGAGCAAGAGTGAGACCCTGTCTCTAGTAAAATAGAAAAACTGGCTAGGTGTTGTGGTGGTCACCTAAAATGCCAGCTACTCAGGAGGCCTAAGAAAGAGGATCGCTTGAGCCCAAGAGTTTGAGGTTACTGTAAGCTGTGCCGCCATGGCACTCTAGCCTGAGACAACAGAACGAGACTCTCTCTCTCAAAAAAAAAGTAATATATTTTCATATTGATTTTAGTAAGTGACTTTGTTAAAATTTCTTATAACTTTAATAATATATCAGAAACTTCTTTTGACTTTCCTACATGTATAATCATGTCATTTGCATGTAATTATAAACTGCTGCTTCCTTATTGTATGCAAATAGGTGTATATTTGTTTTTTTGTCTAAGTATACAGTTACAATCTCTAACAAAAAGTGAAATCAAGGAAAACAAGTGATTTTGTTGTACATTATTGTTCTTTTCTTTATCTTAAAAGAAGATCCTAACATTTCACCACTAACTATATGATCTTTGCTTTGTTTTGTTTTGTTGGTAAATTCTCCCTAAAAAGCTTTCTGTTATATTAGGTTGTAAAGTTTTTATCCTGAATCAATATTTAACTTTATAGAAGACTTTATAATATCTACTGAGATGGTTGTATTATGTGTATGCTTTAATTTGTTAATGTTGCAAATTATTTTCATTGTTTGTTTTAATGTTAACTCTTGTGTTTGGGGGATATAAATAATGCTATCATAATACATTCTTATTTCATTTTGCTATGCTCCTTTTAATATTTTCTCTATGATATCTGTGTTTAATTCAGGAGTTGGGGTAGACTATCATTTCCTGTTTTGTGTATTTATGTTAGATTTAGTATTTCTGACTTAAACTGAAAAAGAAATTATGTTCTTATTTTATGAGATGTCCTAAGGTAAAGAGCATTGGGTTTGACAAATTAAAGAATTCAAAAGGATCCAGGATCATGAGACCAAAGCTCAAACACTCAAGATATGACAATCCATCCTTCACATTGGTCTCTGTTTCTGGAGAATTCTCCTTAAGGCCCCTTTCACCTCTGTGTTCCTCAGGCTGTAGATCAGGGGGTTCAGCATAGGGTTGAAAAGGCTGTGAAACAGTGGTATAATCTTCCTCTGTTCTTGAGAATGGCTAGATTTGGGGACTATGTACACAATGATGGCACTACTGAAGAAGAGCCCCACCACGCAGAGGTGGGATAAGCACGTGGAGAAGGCCTTTCTGCCACCCTCCCCTGACCGGATGTTCAGGATGGCCAGCACGATTCGTGAGTAGGAGACCAGCACCAGGCAGAGGGGCCCAACTAAAACAAACACAGAGGCTGCAAAGAGGACCACTTGGTTGAGCCTGGTGTCTGCACAGGCCAATTTGAACACTGACATGATTTGACAGAAAAAGTGGTTGATTTTTTGTGGCCCACAAAAGGGTAGCCTCAGAATGAGAGTAACATGGACCAGAGCTAAGAGGAAGCTAAATACCCAGCAAGCTGAGGCCAGGGCTGTGCACACTCTCCAACTCATGATGAGGCTGTATTGCAAGGGGTGACAGATGGCCACATACCTATCGTAAGACATCACCACCAAAATCATACACTCTGTACCAGCAAAAGCCAAGTACAAAAAGGTCTGGAGTATGCATGGAGCAAAGGAGATGATTTTTTTGTGCATCACAAGATTGGCTAACATCTTAGGGACTGTGCTCGAGGCATAGGACACGTCAATGATGCCCAGCTGTGACAGGAAGAAGTACATGGGAGTGTGAAGTCTGGAATCCAGGCAGATGAGCCCCACGATAATCCCATTTCCCATCAGGGTGAGGCTGTAG
>CAUYQV010038172.1:0-12200 GCA_963574575.1 Galagoides demidoff
TCAGGATTATCACCTCTATTTCTTCCCCAACCAAAGCCTCCAGCCACACAAGGCTAATTTCTTTTTTTTTTTTTTCATACGGAGCCTCAAGCTATCCCCCTGGGCAGAGTGCCATGGCATCACAGCTTATAGCAACCTCCAGCTCCTGGGCTCAAGCGAGTCTCCTGCCTCCGCCTCCCAAGTAGCTGGGACCACAGGCGCCCGCCACAACGCCCGGCCATTTTTTGGTTGCAGCCATCATTGTTGTTTGGCGGGCCTGGGCTGGGGATTTGAACCCGTCACCTTAGGTGTACGTGGCTGGCGCCCTAGCCAATTGAGCCACAGGCGCCGAGCCTCACACAAGGCTAATTTCAACTTTCCAAATGTAGCAAGTTTTCTGTGGCCTCTGAAAGCAGACTTATGCTGTTCCACCTCCCAGGAACATCCTCTCTGCCTCTTCCACCTGCCAGACTCCTGCTGATCTTTTGTCTTGGCTGAAATGCCACCTCCTCCAGGAAGCCTTCTGTGATTCCCTCCAGTTGAGTCATATGCCTCTCCTCTGCTGTTGCCTTGTCTGTGCTACTCCCACCAAAACTCTGACCACCTGCATTATAAATGCTTTCTTACTGGTCTGTCATCCCCCATGAGGGCTGCATGAATCTTAGACATTGGCCCGGGTTACAGAGTCCAGCCACCATATTTATTTCATGACAAATGTCTGCTGAACATCATGCCAAGGGATAAACAAGTGAACTGAGACAGGTAGAAAAGAGGGCAGATGGAGAAAGATTTTGAGCATTGCACAGGGCAAGCAAATGGGCTCTGGGTGAAAGCTATGGCCTGTCCCTGGCCAGCTGGTGATACTTGGTCAAATGGCTTAAATTGCTCAGCCTTAATGTCATCATCTGTGAGTCAGACATGAGTAGGAGCCCTACAAAGAAATGTTGAGAGCAGAGAACAGGGCTTTGTGGAGGGGGTACTGTAACTCACTAATAGATGGACCAATGGACATCCTTGGAGGACACAAAAACCCAACCTGTCATTAAGTCCAGCCTGGACTGATGGCTTAGGTGTGGGTCTTCAGATGGAGGATACCCTGCAACCCCTACCTCCCATCCACCCACCTGCCACACTCACCGAGACGGTGGAGCTGGGTGTGTTGGTGCCATAGCCAGATGAAGGGAGTGAGGCCAGAGACCAACGGCGTCCGTCTGCCCTGGAAGCCAGCCAAGATGCTCAGAGTTCACCATGTTCCCTGGTCCCCCCACTCTTTGGAGAGTGAGAGAAGCCACTGGCCACGGCGAGGAAATATATCTGTATTCAAAGACTCCTTAAGGGTTAAAAAGGAAGTCTTTCAGCCAGACACCAGGGACTTGGAGTGAAGATTCCACTCTGTTGTCATCCCATGCGTAACAAACACTCCAGAGTGGAAATCAAGGAGGACTGGAAAAGCCTACCTCAGGAAGTTATCCCAGAGGGATGCCAGAAATCTCCCCCCCCCCCCCCCGCCCCAGTGAACTTCCCATGGGAAAGTTGTCTGAGTGAGACCCATTGAGACTTTTCAGAGAATAAAAGTCTCTCCCTCCAACACAACTCTGACACATGGTCCAGTAACACAGACACAATCTCTCTCAAAGTCACACTCAAGAGTGTTAGTGTGATTACTGTGTCAAGTTCACATACTGACATAAACACATTCACACTTCACACACACACACACCTGTATTCCCATCTGTGGACCCAAATATTACACTCTTACACACTAATGAATAATCACACACACAAACCCTGTCATACATTCACATATAGACACATACACTTACTTAGACCCAACACACACACTGTAACACACAGACGCATAGTCACCGACATTCATACAGATACACATTCCAGACACTGTTACTACAGCCACACAACTCATCATTCATAATCCCACACAGGTGCACAGGTATGTCTCCACACTTGTTATATATATTCACACACTTTTACAATGCTACATACACATGTTCGTACTCAAACACTGACACACATTCTCATAGATGACTGTGCAGGTATCATACATTCACAATCTCATGCAGCCACATACAACTGCACCAGCCCATAGATTGCATGCTCAGATGGTCACACACTCCACATACTAGACTTGTTTCCTATTCTGTCCTCCAGCAGTGGGCTAGCTCAGGCCTCCCTAGATACAGATGAACACTCAGGGCCAATCCTAGAGCCCTTTCCTGGCTTCCTCTTGCCCTCAGCTGAATTTCACAATCAAGGGGAGCTTCCCCACCATCCCCAGGGTGTCAGTCTCTGTCCCCACAGTACCCCGTGACTCTCGCCCTCACACTCTTTGTCTTTTCCTTCTTTTTTTGAGACAGAGTCTCACTATGTTGCCCTCAGTAGAGTGCCATGGCATCACAGCTCTTGGGCTTAAGTGATTCTCTTGCCTCAGCCTCCCAAGTAGCTGAGATTATAGGCACCCGCACAAAGCCTGGCTATTTTTTTGTTGCAGTTGTCATTGTAGTTTAGCAGGCCTGGGCTAGGTTCGAACCCACCTGCCTCTGTGTATGTGGCTGGCACCCTAGATGCTGAGCTATGGGCGCCGAGCCACTTTCATCAGTCTTTGATCTCCATTTTCTGGCCTGCCTACCTCTCTGGACTCTGAGGGTAGAGATGAAATGTCATCCACCCCATATGCGTGGCTCCTAGAACACACCAGGTTTTCAAACACTGCTTTCAGAATGAATGAGTTCAAAGAAAAATTGATCTGCTAACCACCACTAGGCCCCCCCCCCGTGACTCCCACAAAGTTTCTCCAAAAATCACCAGAGGGACAAGAGAGACCTCTTTGCCTCTCCCAGTTTCAATAGTGAAATTTAGCTGAGTGCAAGAGGAAGCCAGGATAGGGCTCTAGGATTGTGCTCCCTCCAGGAAATTCATTTCATTTAAGAACACTACAGAAACCTTCTGAGCCCTGGGGGAAAAAACCTGAGATTCCACCTCTTGGACCCTTGAGAAATCTCCTTAGTCGCCCTCCCCCACCTCAGGGACCAAGAGTTAGTCCCTAGATGGACATAGAGCAGTCTGCGCTTGCGCACCTCATCTTGGCTACCCCGTCATGTTGCTATGGAAACACCCGGCCAAGAGCCCAAGCCTTGGGAGCCCTAGACCCGGGGCACAAAGCGCATGCGTTTTAGCACCGCCTCAAAGGAAGCCCCTCCCCTTTCGAATTCCAGATCGGCGATTTGCCCCGCCTTTTTATAGGCCCCTCCCCGAAGGCTGGGTGATTTTTTTTCTGCGGGGACCTTGGGGCACTCGCGGGTCCCTTCAGAACCTGGGTTGGTGCAATTAGGAGAACAGATAACGGCCTAGACGGTGGCTGGGAAGGATCTGGCCAGGGTTCTGGGGCCCTGGGGAGGAGGGACTCACCTTCGGGAGGAGGCAAACGAGAAGTGGGCGGGAGTGTTGGGGGAGAAGTTGCGAGGACTGTCCAGGGGACTGCTACCTGTGGCAGAAAGGAGGAGCTTTAGACCAAGGTTGGGGAACAGTCTCACCAGACCTCGTGATCCCTAAAGTAGATTGCAAGCAGCAGCCCGTCCTGTCTTTTTTTTTTTGAGACGAAGCCTCAAGCTATCCCCCTGGGTAGAGTGCCATGGCATCACAGCTCATAGCAACCTCCAACTCCTGGGCTCAAGCGAGTCTCCTGCCTCCGCCTCCCAAGTAGCTGGGACCAAAGGCGCCCGCCACAACGCCCGGCTATTTTTTGGTTGCAGCCATCATTGTTGTTTGGCGGGCCCGGGCTGGGGATTCGAACCCGCCACCTTAGGTGTACGTGGCTGGCGCCTTAGCCGATTGAGCCACAGGCGCCGAGCCAGTTTCACTGATTTTCTCAACTGTTTTCTATTCTCTATTTCGTTTAGTTCACTTCTAATTTTTATTATTCCCTTCATTCTGCTTATCTTAGTTTGTTCTTTTTCTAATTACTTATGGTGGAAAGAGGTTAGGTTACTGATTTAAGAGCATTCTTTTTAAATTTAGACATAAGTTTTGATATGTTGTGATTCGGCTTTCATTCATTACAGAGTATTTTTTACTTTTCCTTTTTTTTTTTTTTTTACCCACTGGTTATTTTAAAATGTGGTGTTTACTGTCTATATATTTGTGAATTTTCCAAATTTCCTTCTGTTTTTGATTTCCATTAAATAATTATATTTCACTGTGTTGGAGAACATACTTTGTATAATTTCAGTCCTTTAAAATTTACTGAGACTTGTTTTAGGGCCCATCCTGGATGACATTTCGTGTGCATTTCATAATGTATATTCTGCTATTGTTGGGTGGAGTGTTCTACAGACGTGTTAGTTATATCTGCTTGTTTTATAGTATCATTCATGTCTTCTATTTCCTTATTGATCTTTGGTTTAGTTGTCTATCTCTAATCAAATTTCTTATATTGCAAAAGGGAATAATAATAAGGAATACAAGTTCTGTCACTACCAGACTCTCCAGCCCAGTGGGATACATGCATTGCTGGCTGCAAGTATATTTAGCCTGAAAAGGCTGGAGGTTAACAACTTCTTAGGCATCTCTGTGATGTAACTGACAAATTACATGATTTTAATTTTGCTACAAAAAGTCCTAAAAAACTGAACTTCTGTAGATCCTTACTTCAGCAAATGTCCTAAGTACCCTGGGAGATCACTGTTGGCAGGCTTTCTAGAGTAAAAGTGGTGGCAAAAAAGTAGGAGTCTTTGTGATGCCAGTCTCTCTTGCTACCAATCATCCTCAATATAAATTCCAAAATGAAGCATGACTGCAGTTAGTTTTTATAGCAAGGGAAATTCATACTGTTGTGCACTTGAGTCTGGTCAAGTCTGTTGCTAAAGGAAAGAGGGCAAGAATATAGTTCCCCAAGATTTAAGCTGCTTCTTGATTTTCTAGAGATTAGCTTGGCTGGGCAGTACCTCCAAACACATCCTTAACCTATAGGCTGCCACCCAATGACCTGGATAAAAGGGATTGTGTTTACTAACTTCCTTCTTTTTATTATTCTTAAAAGATCCCAAATCTTTTTTTTTTTTTAAGAGACAGAGTCTCACTTTATTGCCCTTGGTAGAGCCATGGCGTCACAGCTCACAGCAACCTCCAGCTCTTGGGCTTAGGTGATTTTCTTGCCTCAGCCTCCCAAAGTAGCTGGGACCACAGGCACCTGCCACAATGCCCAGCTATTTTTTTACAGTTTGGCCAGGGCTGGATTCGAACCCACCATCCTTGGTATATGGGGCCAGTGCCCTACTCATTGAGCCACAGGCACTGCCCAAAGATCCCAAATCTTGCAAGAACCATCCTTTCTTGTCATGTTCACTCAAATAACTTATTTCTCCCCATAAGATATCCCATTCATACTTTCCAACATCCAGCTCAAATAAATGCCTTTTCCACAAAACCTTCCAGCCCTCTCTTTCTCCACTAGAATTAACACTTTTGCATGTGCACAGCCTACCAATGATTAACTATTTCACACTGATTCTATTCATACTGGATATTTAGTGAAATGAAGAAAATCTGATGCAGAAGAAAAATGTAGGCTTTATAAACTTGGATTCAAACACTGACTCCATGACAGAAGTGGACCACTGAAGGTAAGATGATCTTGTGAACACTGCAGACTCTTATTAATATCAATGCCTTTTATCTAGCTTCTGCAGTTTGCCCTCTTTGAGGGCACAATCACTTTGTCATCTTTGTCTTCTGCCATGTCGACCAGCAGCATTATTATCATAAGAATATTAGTAGGAACATTTACTTACTACATGCCATCATGGTTAAAAGGATATTACATTACATATATTAACTCATTTAATCCTCACAAAAACCATGAAGTATACTTTATTATTCTTATTTCACAGGTAAGGAAACTGTGCAAAGAATGGTTAAGTAATTTACCTCAGGTTACACTGCTAGTAAGCAATAGAGCCCGGATTTGTATCTGGCACCATTACATCTCTTTTCTAAGTGTGGTCTCTCCAATGGAGACATCTGCCTTCTTTAGGAATATACTGAACACTCAGGTAAAATCTGAATAAGGACTGGTTAGTTATCCCCTGAATCTCACTTTCCATTAAAAAGAAAACAAACTTTGCTCAAAAAAGTCATCTTAAGGAAAACCTATCCATATTTTCTATCACAACCTCAACAGAATACTATTTAATTTTAAAATTTTTGCCGGGCATGGTGGCTCATACGTGTAAACTTAGCACTGTGAAAAAGACTGAGGTGGGACGATCCCTTGAGTTCAGGAGTTTGGGACCAGACTGGGCAAGAGCAAGACTCTATCTATACTAAATTAGCCAGGTGGATACTATGGTGGGCACCCACAGTCCCAGCTACTTGGGAGGCTAAGGCAGGAGGATCACTTGAGCCTAATGGTTTGAGATTGCTGTGAACTATGATCATGCCATAGCACTCTACCTAGGGCAAAAGAATGGGGCTCTATCTCAAAAAAGAAGAATACCATTTATTTTTATTTTTGAGACTAAGTCTCACTTTGTTGCCCTCAATAGAGTGCTATGGCATCACAGCTCACAGCAACCTCAAATACTTGGGCTCAAGTGATTCTCTTGCCTCAGTCTCCCAAGTAGCTGGTACTATAGGCGCCCACCACAATGCCTGGCTATTGTTAGAAAGGGGGTCTTGCTTTTGCTCAGGCTTATCTCGAACTCCGGAGCTCAGGCAATCCACCTGCCTCAGCCTCCCAAGTGCTAGGATTACAGGCGTGAACCACCACACCCAACCAAAAATGCCATTTAATTTTAAAATTTATTTATTTATTACTTTTTTTTTTTTTTGAGACAGAGTCTCACTATATATGTCGCCCTCAGTACAGTGCCGTGGCGTCATAGCTCACAGCAACCTCAAACTTTTGGGGTTTGCCTTGCCTCCCAAGTATCTGGGACTACAGGTGCCCACCACAATACCCAGCTATTTTTTTTGTTGCAGCTGTCATTGTTCAGCAGGCCCAGGCCAGGTTCAAACCAACCAGCCCTGGTGTATGTGGCCGGCACCCTAACCACTGACCAACAGGGCCAAGCCAATTTTAAAATTTATTTAAATAGAGTTTTTCTTTTGAAATAAAGAAGTAAAATAGTTCTACTTAATCAAGCCTTCCCTGAGTTGACATTGGTGACGAATCTAGGCATACTGAAGACTACTAAGAATTAAATGATTATTTTCAATTCAAGATCTCACATGACTTCTCACCAATACCTAAAATCCAACAGCAATAATGCAGAGCCTAATCTGCTTACCATGTAAATTAAAACCCCAAGATAATTTCAGATATCCTTTTTCATGCAACTGTTTTCTTTGTACAAGTATTAATGTTCCAGGCCTGGTGTGGTGGTTCACGCCTATAATCCTAGCACTCTGGGAGACAAGGCTGATGGACTGTCTGAGCTTAGGAGATGGAGACCAGCCTGAGCAAGAGTGAGACCCCATCTCTAAGAAAAATAGCCAGGTAGCTGGGAAGAGTGGCTCACCCCTATAATCCCAGCACTTGGGAGGCTGAGGCAGGCTCCAGACCAGCCTGAGCCAGAGTGAGACCCCATCTCTAAAAAGTAGCCAGGCATTGTGGCAGGCACCTGTAGTCCCAGCTACTCAGGAGGCTGAGTCAAGAAAATTACTTAAGCTTGAGAGTTTGAGGTTGCCATGAGCTGTGATGCCACAGCACTCTACCAAGGGTGACCAAGTCAGACTCTGACTCCAAGAAAAAAAAAATAGCCAGGGCTTGGCACCAGTAGCTCAGGAGCTAAGGCACCAGCCATATACACTGGAGCTGGTGGGTTCGAAGCCAGCCCCGGCCTGCCAAACAATAATGACAACTACAACCAAAAAATATCTGGGTGTTGTAGTGGGCACCTATAGTCCCAGCTACTTGGGAGGCCGAGGCAAGAGAATCACTTGACCCCAAGAGTTTGAGATTGCTGTGAGCTGTGACGCCATGGCATTCTACCGAAGGTGACATAGTGAGACTCTGTCTCAAAAAAAAGAAAAACAAAATAACCTAGCATTGTGGCAGGTGCCTGTACTACCAGTACTTGGGAGGCTGAGGCAAGAGGATCACTTGAGCCCAAGAGTTTGAGGTTGCTGTGAGCTATGATTACCAAGGATGACAAAGTGAGACTGTCTCAAAAAACAAAACAAAACAAAAAAACAAATATTAATGTTCTAAGACATAGGTTCGCATTACTTAATGTACCAATTTCATCTAAATTTTATGAGGTTGTGATTTTATAGTAATCAATACAGAAGAATTCAAAAGGCCATAGCCCCAAAGCAGACTTACACCACAGAGCAAGCATAGCATCCTTTCTTGCTACTCTCACGAATTAGGAATGCACCATCAGGTTTCCCATAAAGCAAATCCTCTGCTTGTACTCGATTGATATCCTCAACAAACCAGGTTTTTTCATCATAATGGGGCAGGTTTTCATCTTCCTCATTGATAAAATAGTTCCTAGAATTGAATGTTAATATATTATTCTAACAATCAGGTTATTTAACTCTAAAAGTAAAAAATTTGCTTAAAAAAATAAAAAGATAAAATACAGTAAAAAATGCTCTTCTAAATCTTAAACCACAAAATAAAGCAAAATTGTAATTAGCTGGGTGTTGTGACAAGTTCATTACTTGCTGTATCACAGAAAGCACAGCATTCCCTGTTTCATCAAGTGTATCTGAATAACAGTGCTTATGCATCCAGATTTCCTGTGGCTAGGCAGTCTCTGAACTCACATGCCTACAGGGTACTCTTCAGGCATTTCAATTCAAAAGACATTCAAAGCTCTTGATTCAATGTCTTCAAGTGACAACAAGAACCAATATTTATCATGTACGAGAAAGGTCCACATCTACACAAGAACAAAGCCCTCTGACAGAAAGGTATAGAGAGAACGTACTCATCAGCATCCTCATTTCTGATTCCCAGCCACACATTCAGGCGCTTCTGTCTCACTCCTTTGTGATTGAGCCATCTGCCAGAGGAAAGACACCAGTGTCAGTAACTGTGCAAACTCTGCCTGAACAAGGAACACATGTCCAAGCTAAGCAAACTTCCAGAATCCAGAAACCTCTTTTTTTTTGTTTGAGACGTCTTACTTTGTTGCCCTGGATAGAGCACTATGAAGTCAAAGCTCACAGCAACCCCAAACTCATGGGCTCAAGTGATCTTTTTGCCTCAGCCTCCCAAGTAGCTGGGACTACAGTTGCCCACTACAATGCCCATCTAGTTTTAGAGACAGGATCTCCCTCTTGCTCAGGCTGGTCTGGAACTCGTGAGCTCAAGCAATCTACCTGCCTCAGCCTCCCAGAATGCTAGGATTACAGGTGGGAGCCACTGTACCCAGCCAGAAACCTCTTATTGGTTGTTTAATCTCACAAAGAGTAAACAAAGTTTTCCTAAATTAGCCTCTCCATTACTTTTCCTTCAACTAATACCATGAAGAATTAATTTTTTCTGCAAAAGGGCAAAAACACTCTCAAGTAGAGTGCCATGGCATTACAGTTCACAGCAACCTCAAACTCTTGGGTTCAAATGATTCTCTTGCCTCAGCCTCCCACGTAACTGGGACTTCAGGTGCCCACCACAACGCCTGGTTTTATTTTAGAAACGAGGTCTTGCTCTGGCTCAGGCTGGTCTTGAACCTGTGAACTCAGGCAATCTACCCACTTCAGGCTTCTACCGTGCTAGGATTACAGGCATAAGTCATCATGCCCAGCCCTCTTAGAATTTGTAAGGTAAAGTCTAAGTTGTAGTTGTTTCCATCACCCAGAAGTGTGACATGAAGGTTATGCCACCACAAGTTCACATGTACTTACACTCACGCATAGTAGGACATTTGTTTCTGAAATTATAAATTAGGTGAGCATCGCATCATATTTGCAATCTCCATTAAACCAGAGGACCTACTTCATGGGGCCTACTGAACTGAGTTTAAAATTCTAAACTGTCCATTTCGACACCTAGTTTTGCACCTTTGCAAGCTGCAAGAAATTAACATTGGCAATCTAAGTTTTTTGTTTTTTTTTGAGACAGAGTCTCACTTTCGCCCTCGGAAGTGTGCCATGACATCACAGCTCACAACAACCTCAAATTCTTGGGCTCAAGCAATTCTCTTCTTCAGCCTTCCAAGTAGCTGGGACTACAGGTACCCGCCACAACACCTGGCTATTTTTAGAGATGGGGTCTCACTCTTGCTCAGACTGGTCTTGAACCTGTGAGCTCAGGCAATCCACCTGTCTCGGCCTCCCAAAGTACTAGGATTATAAGCATGAGCCACTGTGCCCAGCAATCTGAGTTATTAATAAGAGTATGTGAACTAAAATAAAATTTTAAGCCACTCAGCTGACTGAATGGATCTCTTGGCCAAGGAGACCCCAAAATACCCTAAAGCTCAGTTGCTGACCATAACAAAGGAGGTCAGACATGTCTCATCACGCGCTGCTCCCTTCTTGAACATATCCTGTCTAACTTATTGAGAGGCCTAAGGCCATACAAGACAACGCTTAACTCATACCTGTAGGTCATCAATTTACTTAACAGATCACTTAAGTCACAGTGTACATTGGGTGACTTGTCTCTTATTAACAGTTCTTTTTTTTGAGACAAGAGTCTTACTTTGTTACCCTCGGTAGAGTACTGTGGCATAGTAACCTCAAACACTTGAGCCATTCTCTTGCCTCAGCCTCCCAAGTAGCTGGGACTACAGGAGCCCACCACAATGCCCGGCTATATTTAGAGATGGGGTCTCCCTCTGCCTCAGGCTGGTCTTGCACCTGTAAGCTCAGGCAAACCTGCCTCAGCCTCCCAGAGTGTTAGGATTACAGGTGTGAGCCACAATGCCCAGCTGATTAATAGTTCTTATCTTAAAACATCCCAAGCCTTTAGACAAAAAGCTTAATTTCTTTGTCTAATCACAAATCAAAGAATCTTCAAACCCATTTATAACCTGTAATGACCCATTTCAGGATGCCTTGCCTTTTTAGGCCAAATCAATGTAAGCCTTCCATATATTGAGTTGTGACTTTACTTGAAATTCTGACATGGGGCTGGCGCCTGTGGCTCAGTGAGTAGGGCACCAGCCCCATATACTGAGGGTGGCGGGTTCAAACCCGGCCCTAGCCAAACTGCAACAAAAAATAGCTGGGCATTGTGGAGGCTGAGGCAAGAGAATCGCCCTAGCCCCAGAGCTGGAGGTTGCTGTGAGCTGTGATGCCACAGCACTCTACCAAGGTCAACAAAGTGAGACTCTGTCTCTTAAAAAAGAAAGAAATTCTGACATAAGCAAGTTTTTTTAAATCTCCAAAACTCATATGAAAGACTATTACATAGTTCTGAGGCTTTAAATATCTATTAACAATGCCAGGAACTGACTAGCTTTTAAAAATCATTTTGTAAAGCTCAAATGACATTAGTAGATACAGAGGGTGCCATAAAATGTATACACATTTTAAGGATGGAAAAAAAATGCATTAGAATTGTAATTTTCTTTTTTCTTTTTTTTTTTTTTTTTGTGAGACGGAGCCTCAAGCTATCCCCCTGGGTAGAGTGCCATGGCATCACAGCTCATAGCAACCTCCAACTCCTGGGCTCAAGCGAGTCTCCTGCCTCCGCCTCCCAAATAGCTGGGACCACAGGCTCCCGCCACAACGCCTGGCCATTTTCTGGTTGCAGCCATCATTGTTGTTTGGCGGGCCCGGGCTGGGGATTTGAACCCGCCACCTTAGGTGTATGTGGCTGGGTAATTTTCTTTTCTTTTTTTTTTTTTTATTAAATGATAGCTGTGTACATTAATGCAATCATGGGGTACAGTGTGGTGTTTTCATATACAATTTGTAATTTTCAAGTCATGTCTGACTTCAGCAATTACAAAAGATACAAGAAACAATATACAAGATCACGAATGTTATCAGTATATATTACTACAATTCTAATACGGTTTTTTTTCCTTTCTTAAAATGTGTATACATGTTTTGGCATCCTCTGTATGTCAGTTCATATCTAACCTACTGAACAATACCATGATGGCATGTAAAGGTGAGAAATTACACAGGAAAAAATCTGAAGCATCAAAAGACCTAATATCCAGTTCTGATTCTGTTTCTAATTGTATGGTCTTTGACCTGCCTCTCTTTGTGCCACAGTCATTTCTTCTTAAAAAAAAAAAAAA
>CAUYQV010038174.1:0-14104 GCA_963574575.1 Galagoides demidoff
GGGTTCGGGGTCCCCCTTCCCTGAACCTAGTTGACCTGGTTTGATTACTCCTGTGAGCGAGAACGTTTAACTGAGTCACGGCGGTAACTGAAAGTAAAAATGAACAGAAACTGATAATAAAACGAGTGGCACAGGCAGTGCATGTAGAAAGCAAAAGTAACCTGCTCAAGTTTTGGGGTAACAAAGAGAAATTTTATTTAGGAAGAACAAGGAGAAAGTTTACAGCACTTCCAAAGAGAGCTGGAAGTGGGTCCCTCTCATGAAGGGGTGCGGGAGACACAGGCAAAGGCCTGCAGGTGGGTAAATAACCACTCTGTTTGAAATTGCCCGCAGGTCTGTCATCAGCCTTTGTGCATCTCCAGGCGGTATTGCCCTTTCCTATTGGTCACTGGTTGTGTCTTTCTGTCGGTCATTGGTCACCTAGGTTACTTCATACCACATTCTTATGGTTCCTCTAGACCTGCTGGTTCAGCAGCCAGGCTTCTTCCCATCTCCCTGAAGACCCTTTCTCAATGTCCCTTCTCACCTGGCCTGTAAGAATAGGTGCAATGTTTGGTAAAGTCCCCGATTTCTGTATGGAAAAATACTACTGAGTGAAATTTCTGCACTACTAGAAATGTTGTATGATTTTCTGAGCTGCTTGCAGTACTGTTTCAATAATATTTGGTGGGATGCTCTTTTCACCCTTTGGCACATATGTACACAGCTTTAAATTTTAAAAAAACATATACTTGGTAATTGAGATCTTTTTCATGGGTTTGTGCCTATCAATAAATATATCAGACCCTGTTTGATGTTTGCTTCACTGGGAACAAAACTAACCATATGAAGAATTCTTAAGATCAAAATATTCTTTTGCATGTATAATTCATTGAAGTGCTGAGAATTTTTAGTTAGGTCCATCCATGGATTTGAGAGCTTTTGTGTGTTTTGTTAATGTTTTTGGCAGATGGATCACTAGTGACTTTATGCTTTTGAAGAAATTATGTGGGTCTGGAGTTTTTAGTAGTTTGGTATAAAGCATATTTGAATTTTTTTTTTTTAATTTTGTGAGGTCATATATCAAGACTTGACTTTGGAAAGGTAATAGTCCCCATTCTAGAACATTTGTGTATGTGTATGTCCATGTTACATATAGACTTCAGTATTTTTTAGATTGAAATTGGTTTTGAGAGCATTAAATACACTATCCTGTTACTCAGAAAATGTTAAAAACTTTGTCTGACCTTAGCCATATGGTACCAGAGAGGGTCTTTATAACTTGTCTAAGACATTTGTAAAATGGATGGTAGTGAAATAGGAAGGAAGGAAGAAACTAAAGAAAAATGGATGGTAGTGAAATAGGTAGGCAGGAAGAAACTAAAGAAAAATAAGAAGGACTAAGAGGAAGCATGTTAAATGCTAAATAATAGAAAGTGTGTCTGTTTTAAGATTGGAAAACTGTTCAACAAGTTGTCTCTGGAGGCTTCTGTGAGCAGAGCCCTTGCCTGCTGGTTGTGACCAGACGTCTCCCCTGGCAATTCTGTTTCATGTGCCCTGTATGCCTGACATAGTGAAGCTTAAAGAACATCACTAGGGTGTTGGAAGCCCCTGCCATTGTAATCTTCTGCTGAAGGGCAATTGACAGAAGCAACTCACTGAAACTTCCCCTTAAATCAAAACATCTTGTTGTGATTAAAGCATTTTTAGTACTAACTGCAGTATGTGAAGGTTTTATAATTCTCATCAAGAAAGCTGTTGAAGAGCCATGGTCTCCTCTCCCTGCATTTGAATATATCCTGGCACATGGAAATTTAAAATTTTATTATTTAGCTTTATTACGTGGATGGTAAAAGAATTTTGTCACTTTGCAGAATGAGTTATAGCAGTGTCTTTTAATCTCCTTATTTCATCTCTTCTAAAACTGTTGGGGTGATACCTTTTAGACATGTGCCTTTAGGACCTACTGTTGTTGCCATGTGGCAGAAATGACTAGAAATGACTAGAAGTGTTAGGCAGCCTCCCCCCGAGCAGCCTCCTTCAGCTGTGGTTGTGACAGCCCTCCCCAGCACTATGGATGTCCGTGGACAGCTCTACTGCTCCTAGATGGCATTCACTGTGTTGCAGATCTGCCGCTGCTCCCAGCTCTACCACTTCCGCTAGTAGTGTCACCCGCCCGCCCCACTGTCGCCCAGCCTCAGGTCCTGAGTCACTGTTGATGCCTGCCCTTTTCCCTTGCTCGCAGTCTGCCCCCACAGATGCTGAGTGATAATGGTCCCGCCAGCACATCATCTCTACAATTTCCTTCTCCCTTTCTGTGGGAGAAGCAGCGTGGTACACTGCCAGGAAACAGAAAAGTGGATTAGAGCTAGCTCTCTGGAGCCCTGTGTTCAGAAGGATTCTGAGGCTGTATCTAAGCTCCTAGCAGGAACTCAATTTGCAACATCTGTAGGGGCAAAGAAGAGGAGAGACTCAGCGTACATGCCACACATTTGTTGCGACTGGTATCATGATTCAAGCCTTAGATTTTGGAATTAAGCAGACTTCAGTTTCTTCCTAAGCTCCAAGACTTAATATTAGCCCTTGACTATGGACAACTCAGTTAACTTCAGTGCCTTTTAGTTCTTTTATGAGTCAAATAGGGATCATCAGTTAACTTAAAAAGAATTGAATAGGATTAAAATGAACTAGTATTTCTTAAATATTTCCTGGGTGTAAAGCAAATCTAGATTTGGTATTGAGTGCTGTGAGGAACAAATAACATATGTTATCCTTCAAAGTGCAAAACAACATCAGTAGTTCTGCTGTGCTCAATTTCTTCTGCCAGTGCCCTAACTTAGGCCATCATCTCTTTGTCTCTGAACAGTTATGCTTCCTCACTGTCCTTCATGCAGATGCTCTTTCAAAAGAACTTGGTTCTGGGCTAGCAGGCAGTGGTGGCTCATGCCTGTAATCCTAGCACTCTAGGAGGCCAAGGGTGGAGGACCTCTTCAGGTTAGGAGTTCCAGACCAGCCTGAGCAAGAGTGAGACCCGGTCTTTACTAAAAATAGAAAAACTAGCTGGGCATGGTGGTGGGCACCTATAGTCCTCGATACTCTACTCCAGAGGCTGAGGCAGGAGGATTGCTTGAACCCAGGAGTTTGAAGTTGCTGTGAGCTGGGCTGAGGCCATGGCATTCTAGTCTGGGCAACAGAGAGAGAGACTTTGTCTAAGGGGGAAAAATTGCTTCTGGATAATAAAGCCAGGATTCCACCCAGCCATTCCCCAGTTCCCACGCCTCCTGAGGCCGTCATTGTTGGCAGTGAGTGAGCCCCCTCTCTTGATTTCCAGCACCTCAGGGGACCATCCCCCAAGGGTGTAGTGAGCAGCAGCTGGGGAGTCTGATGGGGAAGAGGACCAGGGCAGCCCAGGTGGGTGCAGAAGGCTGGCAGGGGCCTCTCAGTGGGGAGGGCCGAGAGAAGCTCCACTTTTAAGTGCCAAGCCCTGCCTCTTTCTCTTCTAAAGTTCTAGCCCATTTCCGCCCCCACGGGACCCCCACCTCCACCTTCCCTATTCTGTCTTTTCCTACTTGTGTCTCCTCTATTTTATCTTTCAGTTTTCAGCTCTCTATTTAAATCATAATATGGAGCTGAAGTATATTTTTATCATCTGCTCTATTTACTGAATTAATCTTATTTTTTCTGTTCTTAATTTTACAGGCGAGAGAGAACATTCCCTTATGTCTTGTTTCTTTCTCACTCTCTCAACACCTACCTTAAGAAAGAAAAAAACACATTTCAATGGGGTTTTTCTTTTACTGAGTTTAATGCTTTTCCCTGTGGCTTAATATTTCTCATCCGAGGAAGAGCTCCCTGTTCTTATTTACAGCAGTTATCTCTGCGAGTGCCTTACACTCAGGGTTCCATTAACAGAATTTTCATTTTCACATTCTATAGAGCAGATTTCTCAACAGGGGACATGTTGCCCCCAGGGGACATTTGGCAATGTGCAGAGACATTTTTGGTTGTCCCAGCTGAGGGTGAGAAGTGATGCTGCTGGCTTCAAGCAGGCAGAGGCTCGGGATGGCAGGGAAACACCTTTCAATCCACAGCCTCCCAAACAAAGGATTATCCAGCACAATGTATACGCCGTGCAAAGACTGAGAAACTGCTGTGGTGTCAGCCTGTACAGTGCTCATGCAGAAAACGTGGTGAATGCTTTCCACAAAATGTTCTTAGTTGAACCCAAAACCTCTTAAAGCTAAAGGAATCAGCTTTATCCTTTCTCCCCATGACCTCATGTTTTTAGCCAAACATTGGCATTAGTCAAAAATCTAGATGTTTCTATTGCTCATAGTCAATAATTCCTTCTTTCTCATTTATGTTAGCCTTGCTTCTTTTTAATTCTTGTGACATATTTTTCAAGGTATTATGTGCTACTTCATGAAAAAGAAAATGCTTATTAAATATATTTAATACTATTCGTAATTGAATAGGTATGATTGTAGAGAAAGCTATGGTAGTTTTGATTTTTTATTTGGCTGTTTTTTTAAAATTACTTTATTTATTTATTTAATATTATTTTTTTTTTTTTTTTGAGACAGAGTCTCACTTGGTTATCCTGGGTGTAGTGCCGAGACATCATGGCTCACAGCAACCTCAAACTTTTGAGCTCAAGTGATCCTCTTGCCTCAGCAGCCCAAGTAGCTGGCACTATAGGTGTGCAAAATCATGCCTGGCTAACCTTTTCTCTTTTTTAAATAGAGACAGAAGTCTCACTCTTGCACAAGTTGGTCTCAGCCTCCCAGAGTGCTGGAATTACAGGTGTAAACCACCAAACCCAGACTATTTAATTCTTTTAAAATTATCCCATCAAATATCCTTTAGGACTTTTATTATAAAATTTGCTAGTATAGCCATCCTTTCAAGCTGTGAATATGTCTAAGGTAAATTTAATTTAGAGACAGCCTGTAGTACAGAACAGCAAGTGTATCTTTTACATGAACCTCCTTCTTGTCCTCACTTATATATGCCATTTTTAAAAAATTATTATTACTTTAAATATCCATTTAATTCCTTCCTCACCTGTCATTTCTTTTTTTTTTTTTTTTTTTGCGTTGGAGCCTCAAGCTATCCCCCCTGGGTAGAGTGCCATGGCATCACAGCTCACAGCAACCTCCAACTCCTGGGCTCAAGCGAGTCTCCTGCCTCCGCCTCCCAAGTAGCTGAGACCACAGGCGCCCACCACAATGCCTGGCCATTTTTTGGTTGCAGCCATCATTGTTGTTTGGCGGGCCTGGGCTGGATTTGAACCCGCCACCTTAGGTGTACGTGGCTGGTGCCTTAGCCGCTTGAGCCACAGGTGCCGAGCCACCTGTCATTTCTTATAAACTTCCAAGATTTTAAGTTATGGACCAATGACCCTAGTAGAGGAGTGACAAGTTATGAAAATGGACTACCTGTTAGCAGAGTTCAGTGTTGTAGTTAAAATGTGCACAAGTTAATCCAATAATTATTCACTCATTTACACATTCATCACTGTGTTGCATGGTAATTAGGCATGTGGTAACCAGTCTCAAGATATTACTGTAATTAGTATTCCTTCTACATGGCCAGACCACATTTTTATGAGGTTTTTGTCCTCTGCTTGCTTAGTTAGTTCTCTGGTACTGGTAATCAATGTCACAGTGATGACCTCTTCTCACAGTATAGGACTGTGTACATTTCATATTTTTATTTATTAGTTCAGATTAATATGAAGATACAAACCATTAGGTGACAATGTTCGCATTTGTTAGGTAAAGCCCTGTGATAGTTGTGTCCCGCACCCAGGTGGTGTGCCACGTACCCTTACATTGTGCATGGCAGGTGGGAGCCCACCAATCTCCCTCCCTCCTTCTCCCTCCCTCCTTCATTCCACCAATTTGAATTGAGTTTTTCTCTTGTGTGGGTGTGTATTAGTTAATCTACTGGCTTTATATTAGTATGGTACATTGGATACTTGCTTTTCCATTCTTGTGATATTTTACTAAAGAGAATGTTCTCTAACTCTGTCCAGGTTAATATAAAAGATGTAATGTCTCCATCTTTTTATAGCTGAATAATATTCCATGGTGTACATATACCACAGTTCATTAATCTTTTCATGGGTTAATTCCACATCTTGATGATTGTAAATTGAGCTATGATAGACAATCTAGTACAAATGTTCTTACGGTAAAATGACCTTTTTTTTCTTCTGGGGAGATGCCTAGTAGTAGGATTGCAGGATCAGGACTGTGTACGTTTTATGTGCACTTTGTTTTCTCTCTCTCTTTCTGTCTCATGCATCTGTACTCTTTTTCTCATTCAGAAAGATAGTAAGCTTCTTCCTGGTGCATTGGAACATTAGGAGTAAGGAAATGATTGGGATTAGTGACAGTAGTATCTCCAATTTTTATCATCATTTTGATAATATGGACTTGAAATTATCATTCTTGTTTGGGAAAAGGGACTATACCAACTGGCCAGAGGAATCCACCAATGTTGGTCTCTGCATATGTTTGTCCCCTATAAGCAAAGCTTCACATCCTGCCTCTGACCTGAAGAATTAAAAATCTGATGTTTGAAAGTTCGAGAACTTAGAGCGAGCTGTAACCAAACAAAAGAGCTGTAACACACAAACAAAATGGCACGAAAGGTCATATCAATTATGAACTATCTTGTGGGGTTGACACATTGGTTCACATCCGTAATCCTGGCACTCTGGTAGGCCAGGAGTTCCAAACTAGCTTGAGCAAGAGTGAAACCCCGGTCTCTGCTAAAAATAAAAAAAATTAGCTGGGTGCTGTGGTAGGAGCCTGTAGTTCCCGCTACTTGGGAGGCTGAAGGAAGAGGATTGCACAAGCCAAAGAGTTTGAGGTTGCTGTGAGCTTTGATAATGCCATGGCACTCTACCCAGGGTGACAGAGGGAGACTCTGTTTCAAACAAAACAAAACAAAAAAGAAAAAGAACTGTTTTGTGCTTTTTTTTACCCATTACTTCCTGGATGAACTTTAAATTACTATCTAGTTTCTATTAAATCAACCAGGCAGTACTACATTTTCCCTTCAGTGTTGCTGCAGAGATGCTACAATAGTGAAATCCTAATTCTGGTTCTCATTATTTACAAATTAAATCTTTAGCATAGTAGATGTTTACTGCTAACATTTCCTCTCACTCATTTCTAAGAGCAAGTTTTTCAGATATGTCTATTTGCCCACATGCTCATAAGATTTAGTTCATTAAATAAATCTTTCCAAGAACTTCAGATAACAAGAAATATGTTTCATTTCTTTTGAGATGCTTTTCCTGGAAGGCTGGGCTAGAACACTGAACTATTTAGCTGGCACTGAAAGAGAATTCTTGGTATGGTGTACTTTTCTATGATAGGACATTTATAGGCTTCTCGTAGTTCTAGGAAATAATCTTGTACCTGTAATTAGGACTTATGTAGGCTTTCATAGACCTTAAGTGTGTGTTTATAGTAGGCCCTTGGAAGCAGTAATGGAGGAGAATCAAAGAAAATCAAACTCAAAGAAAGGCTTAACCTAATCAGTTGCATATGCTCTGTGCTATTTTAGACCATATTATTTTAGATCCATGAAATTTAATGTTTTCAAATGTATTCGAAAATCTCCACAGTATTCTTTTCTTATGAGTCAGAGTCTCACTCTGTTGCCCAAGTTCATTGTAACCTCAAACTCCTGGGCTCAATCTTCCTGCCTCAGCCTCCTAAGTAGCTGGGACTGCAGGTGCCACCACAACGCCCAGCTAAATTCCATTTTTAATAGAGACAGGGTCTCAGCGCTTGTTCTCCCTGGTTTTGAACTCCTAAGCTCAAGAGATCCTCCTGCCTTTGTCTCCCAGAGTGCTAGGATTATAGCGGTGAGTCACCTCACCTGTCTGAAAACCTCTACAATATCAATATTCTTTCCTGTTGCTCATGGAGACGATCTCTTAATTCCAAGTGAAATTTAATTATTATAAACATAGTTTAAGATGTTTCAGATACAGCACATTAATCCTCTCAGCACTTGAAAGTCAAATTCCATTTTTTCAGCTACACTCTCCTGCTTCAGGGGTGTCATGTGTCTATAGTAACTCCTCAATCAAGTTTATTGATCATAAGCATATGATTTAGAATGTTTATGTTTCACAAAAGTGGGCAGGGAGACTTGGCCTACCCTCTACCACCACCAATAAAATACCCAACTAATGATAAAAGTTGGTTGTGATACACTACTTTAGAAACATGTGTGTTTTTCATTTTGCCTTCTATGGTTTAATAAATAGCCTTTAATAAGAAAAAAGTTTCAACTGGGTGTGGTGGCTCACACCTGTAGTTCTAGCACTGTGGGAGGCCAAGGCCTAAGGATCCCTTGAGCTCAGAAGTCTGAGACCAGCATAAGCAAGAGCAGGAGCCCGTCTCTACTAAAAATAGAAAAAAAGTAGCCCAGCATTGTGGCTGGTGCCTGTAGTCCCAGCTACTTGGGAGGCTGAGGCAGGAGGATGACTTTTGTTGTTGTTGTTAAATCATAGCAGTGTACATTAATACTATCATGGGGTACAGTGTACTGTTTCTGTATACAATTTGAAATACTTTCATCCAACTGGTTACTTGAGCCCAGCAGTTTGAAGTTGCTTTGAGCTAGGCTTGAGGCCATGGTACACTCACCCAGGGCGAGAGTAAGACTCTGCCTCAAAAAAAAAAAAAATTCTAAAAAAAGAAAAAAGTTTTCCTAGAATGTGCCTTGTTGTGACTCCATGTGCTGTATGCTGAGTAGTGTTGCCCAGGTGTTATTGTGCACATCGGTTCATTAATCCCTTGGATATTTCTTGAGCTCCTGAAAAGTCAGAGCCATGTGTTCTAGGCCAGCTTTAACTCACACCTGGCGCTGCCTTCTGTTCTTCTGCAATGGCTGGGTCCACACGCTTTTCATTTCTCATCGTATTGTAGTGCAAGACCCCTGGCTGGTTTCCTTGAATCCTGCCTGGTGCTCCTCAGCTCCATCTACACCACCTCCTAGAGTTCTCTCCTAAAAGATAAATCTGATCAGATAAATCTCATTCTTTAAAATAGCTTATAGACTGGCTGAGCATAGGTGGCTCATGCCTGTAATCCTAGCACATTGGGAAGTGGAGGCTGGGAGGATCCCCTTAGGCTGGAGGTTAGAGACCAGCCTGGGCAAGAGTAAGAACCCATCTCTACGAAAATAAAATAAAATCCAGGTATGGTGGTGCACACCTGTAGTCCCGACTGCTCGGGGACTGAAGCAGGAGGATCAGTCTGGGGGTCTGAGGTTGCTGTGAGCTCTGATGACACCACTGCACTCTAGCCTGGGAGACAGAGCAAGATCTTGTTTCCAAATACAGGTTGGACATAAAGTTCCTGTGCAATTTAAAAGGGTTTAATAATATGGCTTGGCGCTCATTGCTCAGTAGATAGAGCGCCAGCCATATACACCAGGGCTAGTGTGTTTGAACCTGGCCTGGGCCTGTTAAACAACAATGACAACGGCAACAAAAAAAATAGGCGGGGGTTGTGGTGGGCACCTGTAGTCCTAGCTACTTGGAAGGCTGAGGCAAGAGAATCTCTCAAGCCCAAGAGTTTGAGTTTGCTATGAGCTGTGACACCACAGCACTCTACCGAGGGTGACATGGTGAGACTGTGTCTCTAAATAAATAAATAAAGTAAAATTAAATTTAAAAGTTTAACATAGTAAATTGCACACAAACTTTATATGTGTGTGTGTGTATGTATCTTAAGACTAAGGAGACTCCTTAGCACTCTTTCCCCAGCCCGTTTCAACACTACCAAAGACTCTGTTTCATCCGGTCCTTACCTGCCTCTCAGGATTCCTTTTGTCCACCATCTATTCTAATGGAATGGTGAAGAATGGCTGGCAGTTCTCCTTTCCACACTCTTCATGCTGCCTGATCCCTCCCCTGCCCTAGACCACACTGTTCTATAGCCTGAGGGACCTTTTCCTCTTTTAACCTAATCAGTTTTATTAAAATATACCTGAAGTTTTACCTTCACCGTGAGCTGCCAGTGACTCACCCACCCCCATATGGGTTAAGTGTCCCTTTTCTGAGATTCCAGAACCCCCTTCACACACCTTTGTCTTCTGTTCCAGCACACTTACAATTTTAGGTGGAAACAACCAACGTATGGATTTTTCTCTCCTTCTCTTCTAAAGGCTCATCCGAGGCCAGGCGTGGTGGCTCACGCCTGTAATCCTGGCACTCTAGCACTCTGGGAGGTCAAGGCAGGTGGATCTCTTGAGCTCAGGAGTTTGAGACCAGCCTGAGCAACAGCAAGACCCCGTCTCTACTAGAAATAGAAAAAGAAAAAAAAAAAAAAACTAACCAGGCATTGGGGTGGTCACCTGTAGTCCTGTAGTCCCAGCTACTTGGGAGACTGAGGCAAGAGGGTCCCTTGAGTCCAAGAGTTTGAGGTTGCTGTGAGCTATGATGACACCAGGAAAGGTTCACCTCGTGACATGCCAGTGCTGAGTGCAAAAGAGAGGGGAGAGGGTAATTTCTCTGTGGAGCTTTACTAGATGCCTTGACAAGAACTTTGCAGTTTTCTGTATTCTTTCAAAGAAAATAGATATTTGTCACTGTTTTTTTTACCTATTAAATATCTACTGAATTCTATTTTCCTATCATATTTTGGAGATGTCACCTGCTTTCATTTTTCTTTGTGGTTACTGTGTACAGTCCAAGCAAAATCTCTCAGAAAGCTGTGTGATCTGCAAGACATTTTATCAGTTTTCTACTCTGTTTCAAAATAAATATTCAAGTTTTTTCTTTCCATTCTGGGCATATATGTTATATGTTCTGGCAATTAAGTTCACAGACTAGTTACTGTGTGCAGAACTGATGAAAAACATTCCAAAAGTTACTTGAATTATATATCAGAATCACTGGCCGACTATGAGATGCTCAGCAGACCAAGTAAACCTGGATAGAGCAATCTTCCCTAAAATCTTGACATAAAATAATTCATAGAGTTAGCTCCCTGCATGCCATAAATGCAAAGACAAGATTAACCATGTCTGAACATGAAAATCTTAACTGAACAAGAAACAGGAAAATCTTAACTGAAAATCTTGGCCGAGAAAATGGGTTCTTGCATCACGATAGTGCACCAGCTCACAGGGCACTGTCTATTTTTGAGTAAATGAGTAACTATTAAGATGCCCTACCTACTCATCTGATCTGGCTCCCAATGACTTTTTTCTTTGCTTGAAGATAAAGGAAAAAATGAAAGGAAGGCATTTTGATGACCTTTAGGACATCAAGGGTAAACGACTACAGCTCTGATGGCCATTCCAGAAAAAGAGTTCCAAAATTGCTTTGGAGAGTGGACTAGGTGCTGGCGTTGGTGCAGAGCTTCCCAAGGGGAGTACTTCAAAGGTGGCTATAGTGATGCTCACAATGAGGTCCGTAGCACTTTTTCGAGAATGAATTCACAAACTTAATTGTTAGATCCTGTAAGTTTACTAGTATATCCCTGAAGTTTTCCTGAATGATTATGTCAAAGTAAAGCACTTCACTTGTATTCTTCTAAGAATTTTTGAGGAGAAAAAGAGCGATTTTTGTTAAGGAGAGTTTTGGGTTTGTGTGAACTAGGAAAAAAAAGTTCATTACAAGTAATCAACACATTGAATCCCACAAAGGCAAAATGTATTCATGATCTCTGTATATATGACTTAATTAAAAAAAAAACCCATATAAGTGACAATAAAAGATGAATTCTAAAAAAAAAAAAAAACAATGTGGTATTTATATAATTTTAAAAAATATTTGTGTTGGTGGTAGCAGATACAATAGTCCATTTCTTCCCATTAAAAATTGACTTCTTTGATTTTCACAGAAAAAAATGTATTCATTATGTTAAAATAATTTATCTTCCAGTTTATGCAATATAGGCAATGCCTGCTTTTGTGCTATACTATTAGAACACTGAGTTACAAAGCAGATCATTATAGAACAGTTACATTTTCTTAGAGCAATCTTCCCTAAAATCTTGACATAAAATAATTCATAGAGTTAGCTCCCTGCATGCCATAAATGCAAAGACAAGATTAACCATGTCTGATGTCATTCAAAGAAGACAATTAAAGAAAGTGGGAATAAGGGTAGGTGTACACTGATTACGACCCACTGTACTTTAGAAAAATAAACCTATCTTGTAACTTAAATTGGACTGATCTAAATGCTGTCCCAAAGAACTGTGAGGCATCAAACCATAATTAGTCTTTAACTGTTCGTATTTATGAAGATATGTTAAGGATAATTCAGAATGAACAAAGATATTTTAAAAACGGGGGAGGGGTCAAGATGGCCAACAGGCACCAGTCTCCAACAGAAGCTCCTGTTCAGAGGAAAGGATAAAGTCCGGAGAAACCCCCAACAAAGTTGAAGACTGGGAGCCCAGCTGAGAGAGAAGAGTGATACCGGCAGGACACCTCTTCTGAGACAGGCGGAGACTCCTAGAGGACGCTCCACAGGTACATAAATCACCCCAAAGGAATAGCACCCATCCTCTCCCCCAGGAAAGGTGTGCTTTTCCTTTGTTTCCTCTTCCACCCCTCCTCCGAGTCTCCTACAGGCCACTGATAAACTGAGGACCTACTCTCTCACTCCACGAGTGAGAGCTGCCAACAGGGAAGTTTACTACCCTGGAGGAACCCAGTTGAGACTCAGAACACCCTTCCCCAGGCAGAAAGGTGGAACTGGCGTTCGCACTGCCATTTTGAGTTTCCAGTCCACTCTCCCTCCCCTTGCCGGCAGAGATAGGGAGAGGAGCCCCAAGAACAGCATCCACCCACCCTTTCAAGACCAAGCCCCTGTCCCAGTCCTTCACCAGGAAAACTGCTTGATCCACACTTTCTGCGTGCAGACGGATCACCCTCAGTCAGCGCATTCTGCGCTCAGCTGTCTCTCTGGCTACTGTCTGCACTTCCCGAGACCTAGGTGCTCGTGACCAGGATTGATGCGGGACAGGGAGGGCTACACACCTCGCCAGGCGTCCGTCTCCGGGTCTTTGGTGGGATTGACTTCTGCTGGGTGGGGTCACTGAGCTGCCCCTGCCTCCCGGAGCCCTGCTGGCCTGCGGCTGCCATTGACTCCTGCCAGCTGCTTGTCTGCCTCCAGGGCTTTGGCGGCAGGTGAGGGCAATTGACTTCTGCTAGAGCAGGTCGAGCAGCTGTGCATCTGCCTCCTGGGCCCTCTGGTCCTGGATCACCACCAGCTCCTGCCTGAGAGGGTCGCGCTGTCCTGCCAGTCGCATGACAGCCTCCAGGGCTTTGGTGGCCAGTGAAGGGAACTAACTTCTTCTGGGCAGGTCACACAGTCTTGCGCCCGCCTCCCGGGGTCTTGTCCGCTGGCAGTCACCAGCAGCTCCTGCCAGTGGCTCGCCCTGCTCTGGGGCGTGGCAGCCTGTGAGGGCAGCTGACTTCTGCAGGGGCAGGTTGTGCAGACGTGCGCCTGCCTCCCGGGACCTCCCAGGGCGTGATCACCACCAACTCCTGCCGGAGAGGGTTGCGCCTTCCCGCATTTGGGGCTTTGGTGGCTTGCAAGGACAACTGACTTCTCCTGGGGCAGGTTGCGCAGACACACACCCGCCTCCCGGGGCCTTGCCAGCTTGTGGTCACCAGCAGCTCCTGCCTGGGAGGGTCACGCCATTCCGCCAGACATGCATCTGCTTCCAGGGCTTTGGTCGCCAGTAAGGACAACTGTCCTCCGCGGGGACAGGTTGCGCCCGTCTCCCAGGGCCTTGACGGCAACACTGACTCCTGCAGAGGTGGGCTGCATCAGCCCGCCTGCTGGCTCCACCTCCCGGGGTCTTGCTGGGTTGTGCCCAGGAGAAAACTAGAAACAGCCACTGGCAGAACAGTTATAGGGACGGTTTCCGAAAGGTGCAAATTCAACATGGGACGGAATCAGCAGAAAAACTCTGGCAACCAGAAAAACCAGAGTAGATTAACTCCCCCAAAGAAGGATGGGGTAGACACAACGGAAGACCCACTACATAAACAGATATCTGAAATGTCAGAAATTGAGTTCAGAATCTGGATAGGGAGTAAGATCAACAGGTTGGAGGAAAAGAGGGAG
>CAUYQV010038177.1:0-13016 GCA_963574575.1 Galagoides demidoff
ACCTGTGGTCCCAGCTACTTGGGAGGTGGAGGCAGGAGACTCGCTTGAGCCCAGGAGTTGGAGGTTGCTATGAGCTGTGATGCCATGGCACTCTACCCAGGGGGATAGCTTGAGGCTCCGTCTCAAAAAAAAAAAAAAAGAATCACGTAATGCTAACTTATGCAGAGCAGTTCAATGTGCATAGTTAAATATGTGTATTTTTGAAACTGTGCTTTGAGTTACAAAATAATTATCTCTAACCTCATTTCTAAGACAAGGCAAGAAACTCCATACTCATTTCTTATTAAAATCACCTGGGATGATTATTAACCTAAAAAGAGGAAGATCATATGCTGAGAACTAAGGAAAACACAGTAAATAATTTCCTTTCTATAATTGGTTATTAATGATGGAGTAGAAATTCCTGCTTCACAATGAGATACAATAACAGATGTTACAGGCTTTCTAGATCACATCAGGACATTCCTCCTGACGTGTATAATTTACTTACACATCTGTAAGAAAGATAGGAAGATATAATTAGTAACTATCCAGGCTATGAACTGAGTAAAGAAATAATGTATTTGCTTTTGTGTTTTTAAATGCCATCATCACTGAATGCTTTTAATCATTTTTTTTAAAATTATTGCATTGCTTAATATGCAAGAAATTATACCAACGCTACAATGCTATTAAATTCAAATTCTAACTTGAAAATGGAACCATTATGACCTCTTTTGTATAATTCACCACTCTGAAATGTCAAGGATTTCCTAATTTTAAACTGGATCACATAATATGCGCTACAATTTCCAATACTGAAATCATCTACTAGAAGCTGGAAATGTGGTTTCACATTCTTGTTTTAGAATTATTTATCCCTAAGAGCCAAGTAAATACTTAGTTGATACTTTGGGGTATTTTTGATGTATTTGCAATAATAATTAGACTGCTATATTTTTAAAAGGAAATTTTATAAATGTTTCAGAAGAGTAACCATATAAATTATTTTTCAAGACCATTAGGATTGCTGCTTCCTACTTTGAAAAAAAAAAAAAAAGCACATACTTCAAAGTTACTCAGTGACACTGCAGATATGTTTTGCCCAGTTAATCTCCTTCCCATCAAAGACTGTGGATTTTTGACAAATGCTTTTCTGATTCATTCTTCAATCACAAGGGCTATAAAAATCCCCATCTGCCACTTTGCTATTTTTGCACCAGTTTTAATACAGCAAAGAATGTGGATTCTTGCTTTGTCCGTGAAGTTAGGATGTGTACTCTATTTTCTAATAAAAACTATATGTCCTATTGATAGCGAACATATTTGGTGACAAAAATATACACATGACAGCTTGAATTGTTAAACACAAATGCACTCTCCTTAAAATAACCAGTAAAAATAACCAGTAAAACAGTAATGCATTCTATGGGCAACAGCTGGAGGAGTGAAGATTATATACATACATACATGCATATATATATATATTTTTTTTTTTTTTTAAAGCACAATCTTTGTATTCAATCACAATAGGGTCTGAGAAAGATTTCTGGATTCCACTTTCCTTATAAATTGGCTAATGCAACAACTCGTGCTTCAGTTTTCAGCAATGTCAAAGAGAGAGAGCAGGTAAGATCAATGGTGATCGCTGTCAGCCATTGAACCCACACAATACATGGTCTCAAGTAGGGGCCACAGATTTAATGCACAAGCACAGGATGTAAGAAAGATGTTATAGCTTGTGTAGAAGCAAAGAGTACAAAACTACCTTAATGAAAATAATTCATTTTGTTTTTGTTTTTTATTTTATTTTATTTTTTGCAGTTTTTGGCCAGGGCTGGGTTTGAACCCACCACCCCAGTATATGGGGCTGGTACCCTACTCCTTTGAGACACAGGTGCCAGTTCATTATTTTTTATTCATTAAAATAGTCTAATAAGAGGTATGTATGCTGGTTAAAGATTTTGACAGTCTTAGCCCAAGACTCAGGGAGGTTCTATGCATCTAACATACTCCTAAGTAGGACTCTTATAAACTTAGAATTTCATTCATGACTGCCAGTGGCCAATTCCTGTAACCATGTTCTAAACCTGAGCTTACCTCCCTCTTCAGGGATCATTCATCTGCAATCTCGTCCTCCCATATAGTCAATATCACCCATTTTACTAATTTATCAGTAAGAGTATCAGCTTATTTTGACTCCCACTAAAACTGAATATAGAACGGTCGTAAGAGGAAAAACTGATACACCTCATCAAAATTAGAGGTTCAGCTCTGCAAAAGACTATTTAAGAGGATAAAAAGAAAAACTAAGGACTGGGAGAAAATATTTTCAAACCACATATCTGAGAAAGACTGTTATCTGAAATGTACATATAAAGAACACTCAACACTCAACAATAAAATAAGCATACCAATGAGAAAACGAGATGGCTAGGAAGTGACAGACAAAGCTGGGGATAGTGCGTGTAAATGCAGATGATTCTAAAAGATAAAAACAATTCGCGAGTAGACAGTGAAGATAAGAAATAATTTCATTTAATGGTAACTAGTTTTCTAGAGTAGCATACACATCAAAATTATCAAAGCAACTCAAATTTGTTTTAAAATTGAAATAAATGATAGAAATTGCACATGGTAAAGATAATGAAATTCAAAGTCAAAGATGAAGACAAACTTCTCCAATCATCTGAATACATAAAATTAATTATATAGAACTTAGACATATCAAGTTCTTCTTTTCTTTCTCAACATAAGTACACAATATCAGGAGATAATAGAACAGACTCAACCAAGTTCTGAAATCCAGAAACTCAAGATTCTTCTAGGCATCCCTTTAGTAGCATCTAACCTCAGGCATGATCTTATTTTTCACCTCCTTTATGAGTTATTTCTGACCATGTGGTATGGGAGACTTGTGGGGGCCCACCTGGAAATCACAGGTTTTAGGGACACCTCAGAACTGTGGAAAAGGTAACACTCTGTCTGTGTTCATCCTGAACAGGTGGGTGATGGCAGCTAACGTACAAATCCATGTACATCTTATCCTTCAGATGAACAATTCTGAAATGCATTCTAAATAACTGTATCGACAGTCCCAGCCAGGGCAAGGCTCAATTCTCTGTAGCAGTGACTGACTCAGGAACTCTCCTTTATTTTAATCTTTGCAGCCTTTTATTCTTATTCCTTCGGATAAACTGCTTCATGCAAGGTCCCTTTTTCCAGTTCTGATTTCCACAGGAAACTCAGACTAACATATTTGATTCCAGTAAAAAAAAATATTTAATTAGGTAGAAAACAGACCCACAGAATAAAATTATAAAACTGGATTAAAGCATGAAATATTGCTAAGAACCCCATTGCTGATGTGACATGCAGTAGTGTTAATCTCCTGCATTCTATAGCTTCGCAATGATTCGGAGGTAGATTGAGATGAAGTACAGATGAAAAGGCATTGGCTTGTGTGATGTTTGAGCATTGTAGGATCAATCATTAGTAGAAAGATTGTCAGGTTACTTTCTTTAATGCTTTGGAAGCCTTAAAAAACCAAAATGACTGGCGTAGGTCAATTAATTATCAACTCGAACCATGCTGGAAAATTGAGACGGTCTCCTTAGCAGAGTTTGAACAAACTCTTATCACCAGCAGCCACAGTGCTGAAAATCAGTCCCAGGATATAAACATAAAGTAGTATTATTTTAAATGAGACAAAATGCATGAGGCTGAGTGAACAGGAAAATAGTGGGAGGCTTAGATGTAGACAGATAGAGGCTGAGATTATTGAATCCCTTACCCCAGGGTCTTGAAGATATGGAACTGAGGATCTGTGGAATATAACTCTGGATAGGGGAGAATTCATGACACATGAATACTATTCTATGACACAGGTTGGCAAGGATGTGTGAACTCTTCTTGGTTGTAGTAACTATCTATTGGTGCATTACAGTTTACGACAAACTTGGCACATTCATTGTTCTAGTATCTGTGGATTAGGAGTCTAGGCATAGCTTAGCTGGTTCCTCTATGGCCACAGAAGGCTTGGACTGCAGTTTTATCTCAAGACTTGACTGGGGAAGAAATTACTTTCACGTTCATGCAGCTGTTGGCAGCATTCAGTGCTTTCTGGCTACTGGACCAAAGGCCTCCGTTTTTTCCTACATGGCCCTTCAGTAGAGTAGCTCACAATATGGCTGCTTGCTTTACCTAGGCCAGCAAGGGAGAGAGTCTCCAAACAGGCTGTATCACAATCTTCCATAACATGATTGCAGAAATGATGTCCCATTACCTTTGCCATAATCTATTGGCTAACAGCAAATAAAATTTTATGTGCATATTCAAATGGAAGAGATCACACAAGAGGATCAGTGGGCAGGGATGTTTAGGGCCCATTTCTGGGTCTGTTTGCCACACAGTATAGGAATTTGACCAACGATCATTGATAAATGTGGAGAAGCTACTGAAATTGCATTGGATGAGTACAGATAAAAAATTTAGAAGGCTCAGGGAGTTTGGGGTATTAGGATGGATTTAATATGTGAGATTAGAGACCCCATCACCTGACTCTGCTCCATAGGAAGACATTTCCTTCACAAGCGCAATAGAAGATATTGTAAATAAGACCTCAAAAGCATAGGCAGCACCATTTATTGAATAGGGATTCTTTTCCTGAGTGTATGTTTTTGTCTGATTTATCAAAGATCAGATGAGAACATGAGAATGGTTTTATCTCTGTATTCTCACTTCTGATCAATTCTCGCTTCTGTGTCTCAGTTTTTATGCTAGGACCATGCTGTTTTGGTTATTGTAGTATAGCTTAAATTCTGGTAAAGTGATGCTTCCTGATTTACTCTTATTATGTAAGGTTGCATTGACTAGTTGGGGTATTTTCTGGTTCTATATTGAATGTGGAACTATTTTTTTCTGGATCTGGTCTTTTAATGGAGATAGTGTTGAATCTGTAATCACTTTGGATAGAATGTACATTTTAACAATGTTGATTCTTCCAATCCATGAGCATGATATGATTTTCCATTTGTCTACATCTGCAATTTCTTTCCTCAGTGTTTCATAGCTATCCCTATAGATGTCTTTCACTCCTTGTTAAATATATTCTTTGCTATTTTATTTTCTTTATTGCTATTGTGAAAGGTTTTTCATCTTTGATTTGATTATCAGCCTGGCTGTTGTTGAACTATAGGAAAACTACTGATTTGTGCACATGGATTTTATAATATTGAGAATTTTCTTTATTTATTTATCAATTCCAGGAGTCTCTTGGTTGGTTCTTTTGGGTTTTCTAGGTGTAAGTTCATATCAGCAGCAAAGAGCAACAATTGGACCTCTCCTTTCCCCATTTGGATACTGTTGATTTCTTTCCCTTGTCTAAATGCTTTGGCTAGGACTTCCAGCACTATGTTGAATAGAAGTGGTAAAAATGGGCAACTTAAGTGGGAATGCTTTCAATTTTCCCCATTTGATAATACATTGGTAGTGGGTTTGTTGTATGTGGCCTTTATAATATTGAAGTATGTCCCATTTATATCTATTTACCTATTTTTAAAGTGTTCTTATTATAAAAGGGTGTGAATTTTGTCAAATAATTTTTCCACATTTATTGAAAGGATCACTGTATGGTCTTTGTTTTTACATCTATCTATGTGGTGAAATGCATTGTAGACTTGATTATTTTGAACCATCCTTGCATCTTGGGGATGAAGTCCTCTCGGTCATGGTGAATTATTTTTCTGATGTGCAACAGAGTTCAGTTTGCTAAGATTTTATTGAGAATCTTTGCATCTATATTCATAAGGGATATTGGTCTCTAGTTTTCTGTTGTATTTGTCTTTTCTTCCTGGCCTTGATATCAAGCTGATATTGGCTTATAGAAAAAATTAAGGAGTATTTCTGCCTTCTCAATGTTATACAAAAATTTCTGCAAGTTCTTCTTCATTTGGTAAAATTCAAGTGTGAAAACATCTGATTTAAGAAACTTTCAACTTTTTTGTTGAAAAAAAAGTTTTTATTTCTGCTTTAATTTTAGTGTTTGATATTGGCCTATTCTGTAGTTCTACTTCTTTCTGATTGAGCCTTGAGAGGTTGTTTATTCAAGAACTTGTCTATTTCTTTCTTATTTTCAAGTTTACAAGCAGAGAAAGTTTATAGTATTTCAAGATGATGTTTTATATTTTTGCAATATCGGTTGTGATTTCTCCTTTTTCATTTCTTCATTCTTGATTTCATTTAGTTTTGCTCTGATTGTGGTTATTTCTTTCTGTCTATTGTGTTTGGGATTGGTTTGCTTTTCTTTTTAAGTTACTTGAAATAATCCATTAGATTGTTAATTTTTCAATCTTTTGAATGTGGGCATTAACGCTATTAGTTTTCCTCTTAGGACTGATTATGCTGAATCCCACTGATTTTGATCAGTTTGGCCCCTTTTATCATTTAATTTATGATTTTCATCATTAGCTCCTTATTGATACAACTATTAATCAGCAACAGGTTGTTTGCCATCCGTGTCTTTGCGTAGGGAGGAGTGCTGGGAAAACTAGATAGTCATGTGTGAAAGACTGAAACAGAACCCACACCACTCGCAAAAATTAATTCATGTTGAATAAACAACTTAAATCTAAGGCATGAAACTATAAGAATTCTAGAAAAAAAGTTGGAAAATCATATAGATATTTTTCCTAGGGAAAGAATTTCTGAAGGAGACCTAAAAAGCAATCACAGCAACAACAAAAATAAACAAATGGGGTCAAATCAAGTCTAAATGTTTCTGCAAAGCTAAGAATACAATCAATGGAGCAAACAGATAGCTTACACAATGGGAAAAACTATTTACTTGATGTACATAAGATAAAGGGCTGATAGCCAAAATCTACAAGGAACTCAAGTAAATCACCAAAACAAACAAACAAAGAAACAAACAAAACATTAAAGTACATGAAAAAAATGTTCAATATATCTAATCATCAAAAATGCAAATCAAAACCACAATGAGATATCACTTATCTCCAGAATGGTTTTTATCAAAAAATCCTAAAACAATAGTGATGATGTGAATGAGGAAAGGAACATAAACTATTGATAGAACTATAAACTAGTTGAACCTATGTGTAAAGTAGTATGCAGATACCTCAAGGAACTATAACTAGACCTACCATTTGATCCAGCAATCCCACTGTTGGGTATTTACCCAAAGGGGAAAAAAAAAAGTCATTTTCTAAAAAAGACAGGTGTATTTAAATGTTTATTGCACCACAATTCACAATTACAAAGATGTACAATCAACCCAAGTCAACATCAATACACGAGTAGATTAATAAAATGTGATATATACCATAGAATACTACTTGGCCATACAAAATGGTGATCTAATCTTCTGTAACAACTTGGATAGAATTGGAGACCATTTTTCTAAGCAAAATATTGCAAGAATGAAAAAAATAAACACCAAGTTCATTCAATACTTAATTGTAACTCATTGATAACACTTTTTGTACCCATATGGAAGTAAAACTCAATGGGAATAAATCAGGTTCCAGAGGTGTGATTGAGTAAATTCACACCTAACTTGTATAATGCACACATTCTGGAGGAAGGATACACTTATAACTTTGATTTAAAATGTATCAGACCAAGTTATCTGACATATAATCCTTGCAATATTATGAAATGTCAACAAAAGTGCAGACAGCAAAAGAAAAAATAAACAAATTGAACTATACCAATTCAAAATGTTCTAAACAGCAAAGGAAATAATGAGGTCAGTGAGAAGACAACTTACAGAATAAGAGAAAATGTTTGCTAACTGTTCTTCCAACAAGGGAATAATATTTAGAATATGCAAGGGATTCAGATTTCTCAACAGAAAAAAAAATAAAAATTCCAATTAAAAAGTGGAAAAATAATCTGAACATACATTTCTCAAAGCAAGACACATAAATAGCCAACCAATATATGAAAAAAATGTTCATCATCAGGTGTCATCAGGGAAATAAAAAACAACACTACACTGAGGTATCATCTCACTCTGTTTAGGGTATCTATTTTCCAAAAAACCCCAATACTAGCAAATTCTGGCAAACATACAGTAAAAAGGAACTCTTATCCACTGTCGGTAGGAATGTAAACTCATAAAAGCTACTATAGAGAACAGTATGGAAATTCCCCCCAAAATTACAAATTGAACTATCATATGATCCAGCATTATCACCACTATGACTCAATCCAAAGAAAAGAAAATTATCTTGTCAAAGAGATAAATGCACTCCTATGTCAATTGTGGCATTATTGACAATAACCAAGATATGGAATCAGTGCAGGTGTCCGACAACAGATGAATGGATAAAGAAAATATTCTGTATACACACAATGAAATGCTATACAGCCATAAAAACAGATGAAATCCTGTCATTTGTGGTGACAGGATGGAAGCAGAGGGCATTATGTCAAGTGAAATAAGCCACACACAGGTTAAACACCACATGTTCCTACTCATATGTGGAAGTTAGAGGATGTTGACCTCATAGAAGTAAAAAGTAGAATAGAGGATACTATAGGCTGGGAAGTGTTGAAGGAAGAGGAGGATAGGGAGATATTTGTTAAAGGATAAAATATACAGCTAGGTAAGGGGAATAAGTTACAGGGTTCTATATTGGTGGTACGACTACAGTTAACAACTGTAGACTATACAGGCTCTATATAATAGCTAGAAAGAGAATATTGAATGTTCCCAACAGAAAAAGTTGATAATTGTTTGAGAGGACAGCTTCCTAATTATCCTGATCTGATCACTATGTATTACATGCATCAAAACATTGCTATTTACTCCACAGATATGTACCATTATTACATACGGATTTTTTAAAAATAAAATTGAATGTAAAAAAAGTAATCCAAGAAATGGCTTGCTAAGGAGGACTGGCTGTTTCTCTGCATACAGGGTTGACCAGAGGAGAAGCTTCTGGACAGCTATACCCCCTGATATTGATGGGGGTCTATGGGATCTTGGTATGGGAGAGGCCAGATGGCAGCACCCAACAGAGACAAGAAAGGTGGATGCAATTGGTGTTGAAAGCAGCAAGACCTCACTTATATTTTGTACACCAAAAAAATGACAGAGATGTTTACAAAGTAATTGCAATTCAAATGTCTGTCTTCATTTTTGTGTCTGATTGAGGGAATACTCAGACATTGTGAATGGACTAAGACAATAAGATGGAACTATAATTTGGAAACTGTTGTGATATAAGATATTGGGCATGGATTTGGAGTGATTATGGTCCTGAGAAAGTTGCTTGAACTTGTTAAACTTTTTTTTTTTTCAGTCCATAAAATGCCTCTTGGATACTTCTTTTTTGCCACGTATGATTCTAGGTACCGGTGGTAGAAGGCTTTGCCCACATGTCTGCTGTGTCCCTGATGTGCTGGCACAGAGACTAAAGATATTCAACAAGAATATGTGATGACCTTCACGATAAATGCCCTGAAGAAAAACATAGGGTGAAAGGAGAGATTTTGGGGGAAATTATTAGAGATTAAATGGTCAAGAAATCCTTCCTGAGTAGATGGCATTGGAGCAGGCCTGAATCAAACGAGGAACCCTGTGACTTCAGCCAACAGCAAGCACAAAGGCCAGGAGAGACTAGGATTGGTATATCTGAAGTGTTGTAAAGGGCCACAGTGGCTGCCTCTCAGGAACACAGTGAGAGAAGGCTTAGGAAGTACACTTCCAGAAGCAGTCAGAATTTACTCACCCAGATAATTTTTGAGGGTAAAATTAGATAATATTTATGATATGTTTGGCATATAGCAGTGCCGAGTTCAAACGACCTACTTCAGTTTTTACATCATCTAAAACAAACATATCATGGGAGTTTGAAAGAACCAAGTTGAAGTTTCACAAAAGTATAAACATTTGAATTCTGTAACATGTAGAATTGTCATGACTTAGGGAAGCTACAACTCTCAGAGGTGATGAGTTAAATGGGTCAGAATTATCACTCTTCTATATCCAACTGGTAGAGACGAATAAACGTTTTTATAGATTTGGCCTACAAAATGAATACTCTCTTCAATAGAGCAAAGGCATTTTTAATATAACCCCTGGTGTCTTAATTACAAAGAAGGCCCGAGTTAGCAAGATCACCTGAAGCAGCAGTGACTGGGAAGGAAGACATTGCGGAGTCACTGAAGGCCACTTTGCACTCAACAAGCCGTGCTTCAAAGAATAATCACATCCTAGATCAGATGAATAGCATCCAGGAAGTGCTGACAATTCAGACACACTAGGACAGATTAGAAGAATATAGTCCCCAAGGCACCAACTTCCTCATCCCCATAGCCTGAGAATATGATACCTTATATAGCCAAAGGGATGTTCCAGATGTGATTAAGTTAAGGATCTTGCCATGGGGAGATTGACCTGGGCCATCTGACTGGGCCAATGGATCACTGATTCCTTATAAGAGAGAGAGAGAGGAGAGTGGGATGTTTTGTATCACTTAGTTTGAAGTCAGAGGGTAATTCCATGTGTCAAGAAGAACAGGAGGCCTCCCAAAGATGAAAATGACAAATTCTTCTCTAGAGTCCCCTGAAGAGGCATGCCCCTGTTAACGCTTATTTTTAGCCCAGAGAGACCCATGTCGAATTTCTGACTTTCAGAACTGTTAGATAATAAATGTGGGTTGCTTTATGTCATGAAAGTTGTGGAAATTCATTATGGCAGCAATAGGAAACTAACATATGGGTAAATTACATGAAAGAATGACATTCAAAAGAGATGCCATAACCCTATTAAGATAGACAACTATTATGTACCCTTAATAATTGAAGAGAGAGAGAGAGATGGTATAAAGAAAAAGCAAAAATAAAGATGGGTTAGGAGTTGCCAAATATCCCAAGCCTACAAAACAGAGAATTATAATTCTCATCCAATTTATTTCTAAGTATGATTGTGTTGAAATGTGTGGCTATGTACCTAGAGTGCGGAACGTATAGATGATTGCAATATTGTGTTACTCCTTTCCGTAAAGTCTCCCTACTAGAGAGCATGGCCTCTGCTTGAATCCAGACTCTGTCCCTGGCTAGGCCTGTGACTCAGGGAAATCACCCAAAATCTGGGCCTCATTTTCTTATCTGTAATTTGTCAAATTAATGATATTTGCCTCAGAAGGTTGCTATGATGATTAACAGAATTAATGTTAAAAGTACCTAGAATGGTATCTGGCACATATAAATACATAAAAATGTTTTGTCATGTTATTCTTTAGTTCTCACATTACCGAAGTTAGAGTTATGTCTTATTATATTAACTCATTTGCAAGACAAAGGGAAATGTATTATGGGTTATAGCTTAGCTACTATTTCACAATTAGTTTTCTAACAATTATTTTATCATCACTGTAATAAAAGTCTTTCATGAAATTCACGAATGTCACGATGCTTATGCTATGTTGATAAAATTGCAAAAATATATTTAGGAAAGAAATCCAGGCATTGAGTTGGGAATGACAGTAGGTTATTGCCCAAACCATATTAACCAGAGGAAATCATTTATCAAATCAGTTGCTTTGAATTTCTGGGCATATTGAAGCATACATTTCTGAACAACGTTCTCATTGCTGTCATATAGATTATCAAAACTGAATGCTAAGGAGGGAAAAGAAATATGGAGGGACTGGGTAAAAGGAACTAGAAGGTAAGCTTCAAGAGACAGCAGTCTCTGTATCTGAATTGCTCACATGATAATTCTGCCCTGGTCAGTTCTTGACAGAGTAGGACTTCACTACATGGATGACTGTGTGAACTACAACTTCCTACTGAGTCAGATTATCCTTTCATATTCACCACAACCACCTTTTGAGACAAAGATTAGTATTCTTGTTTTATTGATGATAAGATTCAGGTCTAGTGAATAATTTGATCAAGATGGTATATTGTGGTATTTAGATTCGGAACCAAACAGAATCATTCCACCACCCAAAGGCTTTACACAAACAGGTTAAAGACACAACCTTTTGCTACCACTGGGCCCACTAGTCCCAGGGCACGATTGTTTAAACAAACTCCCTGAGGGGGAGCAGGAGGCTGAGTGACTATCACATTTTAAGTTGTCTGGATGGGCCCTATTCTTCAAATTAGATCCTATCTCTTTACTTTGCACAGCAAATGGTTTCTGCAACACAAATTGTAGTTGTTAGGACATATAATCTAAAATTGTGTGCATGTTTTTAATCTCACAACTATTGTCTATGAGAGCAAAGGGAGACACATACAGATCAGGGCCAGTGGGGCCAGGTAGAGTCATTTAGAGGGAAAAATCTGTTTCCTAAATATGAGCTGTTGTTTGTAATGAAGTCCAGGCATATCAGCTCAGATCCATCACCCCTTCAGCCCAAACAGCTTCGTGTGCATGACCCACTGATGGTGGATCAATAGCACTGTCATATACAAGGGCTACGCAAACATGTGCTTATTACTTGCGGACACGTTCATGGTTGCTATCTGGGCTCCCTGCAGGATCTGTATGCAGAATTTATGGCTTCAATTTCTAAAAACTGGCTAGACAACATTTTTCAGCCTTGACGCTTGTTTGGCATCTATGTGTCCTTTTGTATTATGTTCTTAATGTATCAGCAGGTTGCTTCCAACACTCCCACTTCAAATTTGGAAGAAAGGTTCTAGCTTTGATGGACGGGATACATTCTGCACAGAATGGAGGTGTGGACATGTTCAAGAGCCACATTAGACCAGAGAAATATTGGTACACTGTGGTAGAGAGCCAAAAGTGAGTCATTTTCTTGTTTTTGCAGAATTCATAAACCTAAGCTTCCTAATTGGATACACTCTAGATTTAGATCAATTCTGTCATGATTATTATGTTTTTTAGGTAGATTTTTTTTTTTTTTGAGACGGAGCCTCAAGCTATCCCCCTGGGTAGAGTGCCATGGCATCACAGCTCATAGCAACCTCCAACTCCTGGGCTCAAGCGAGTCTCCTGCCTCAGCCTCCCAAGTAGCTGGGACCACAGG
>CAUYQV010038179.1:0-14632 GCA_963574575.1 Galagoides demidoff
CCGGCCCTAGCCAAACTGCAACAAAAAAATAGCAAGGCATTGTGGTGGGCACCTGTAGTCCCAGCTACTCGGGAGGCTGAGGCAAGAGAATTGCCTAAGCCCAGGAGTTGGAGGTTGCTGTGAGCTGTGATGCCACAGCACTCTACTGAGGGTGATGACGTGAGACTCTGTCTCTACAAAAAAAAAAAAAAAAAACTTAAGTGTACATTTTATTTTTTTTTTGAGTTGTACATTTTAAATAAGTGAACTACATGATAGGTATGTAAATTACATCTCAATAAACTTGTTATCTTAAAAATAAGCAGAAGATATATAGGAGGATATATAGTCAATAAACAAATAAAAAGATTCTCAGTGGTATTAATCATTAGGGAATTGAAAGTAAAAACCACAATAATATACCACTACACACAACTGGCATGGCACTAATAAAAACAGAAAGACAACAATAGGTGTTATGAGCATGTGGAGCAAGTGGGGCTCTTACATAATGGGTAGCTGCTCTGAGAGACAGTCTGGCTGTTCCTCCAAAGGCTAAACAATTGTCAGAAGGTCAAGCAGCTCCCCTTTAAGTATATACTCAAGAGAAATGAAAATGTTATGCCCACACAAAAATCTGTACACAAATGTTTACAGCAGCATTAACGATAATAGCTAGAAAGTCGAAACAATCCAAATGACCATCAACCGATAAAAGGATTAAAAAAAATGCAGTGTATCTACACAAAGGTATATTATTTGACAACAAGAAATGAAATACTACTACATGCTACAGCAGAGCAAAAGCAAGCCACAATACCGTATGGTTCTGTTCATTTGACATGTCCACAATGAATAGTTATGAAGATAAGAGAACTGATTAGTGACCACTTAGGACTTAGGCATGGAAGGGGAAGAACACGGATTGATTGCAAATGGGCACAAAGTTTTTTCTAGGAGGCATCAAATATTATAAAATTAGATTGAGTGATGGATACATAACCCTGTGAATATGGATAAATGGTATATGAATTATATCTCAATAAAACTATAAAAATGTAAGAAAAACCAGCATGTACTTTTTAAAAATTTTTATGGGTACATAGTAGTTGTACTATGTTAATAGTTTTGAAACAAATTTACAATGTGTAATGATCAAACTGGGGTAATAGGGATATTGATTGCCTCAAACATTTATCACTTCCTTGTGTTGGAACATTACAAATCTCTTCTAGCTATTTTGAAATACACAATAAAATATTAACCATAGTTGCTCTACTGTGACGCAGAACACTAGATTTTACTCTATCTGACTGCATTTTTGCCTCCATCCAACCATTCTCAATTCCCCTCTCCCCACCATCCTTTCTGTCCTCCAGTAACCATTACTCTTTTCACTATCTCCATGAAATTAATCTTTTTTAGCCCCAACATCTGAGAACGTGTGACATTTGGCTTTATGTCTCTACCTTATTTCACTTAACGTAACATCCTCCATGTTGATCCATATTGCTGCAAATGGCAGAATTTCATTCTTTTTATGGCTATAGAACTGTGTGTACACGCCACAATTCATTATCCATTCACCCATTGATGGGCACTTATCAAAAGTACTGTGATCAACACAGGTAGTTCTGCTTTTACTTCTGTGAGGACGCTATACTGCTTTCCATGGTGGTACACTAAACTCACATTCCCACCAATAGTGCAATGGCAAGGGTTCCCATTTCTCCACATCCTCACCAGCATTTATTTTTTTGTCTTTTTGATAATTTTGTTTATTTTTTATTTCAAATTAATGTGAGGGCACAAATTTTTAGGTTACATTGTTTTCACTTCTAGGTATTTTTGATAATCTTAGTAAGTGTGAGATTGTTTTGACTGGCATTTCTCTGATTACTGATATAGAGCATATCATCCAAGTATCTGGTGGACATGCATATGTTTTATTTTAAAAATCACCTATTCCAATCATTTGTCAAATTTTAGACAGATATTTTACTGTTCAGTTGTTTGAGTCCCTTATATATTTTGGTTATTAAATATAAAATAGTGTGCAAACATTATCTCCTATTTTGTAGGCTGTCTCTTCACTTTGATTGTTTCCTTTGCTGAGTAGGTATCCTTTGGTTTCACAAAAATTGCTCTACAAATTTTGATACATGTATAACTTTGACTCAAGGTGTACAAAAACAAAGTATGTAAAAAAAAGTCTACCCTCAATATTCTTGGGGGAAAAAAAAGAGAAAAAAAATTGAAAGATAGTCACAAGCCAACGTGGGTTTGAAAGACTGAGGATGTATCTTCACAATAAAAACGAGTAGTGTCTAAGTGAAATGTCAATGATATCAACTGTCAAACTTAGTACTTAAGGAAATTGAACTTTTAACCTAATATTTAAAAATTAAAATAATTTTAAAAAATGAAATTAAGGTTGGGTTCAGTGGCTCATGCCTATCATCCTAGCACAAACGCAGGTGGACTGCCTGAGCTCAGCAGTTTAAGACTAGCCTGAGAAAGAGCAAGACCTGTCTCTACTAAAAACAGAAAAACTAACTGACCATTGTGCTGGGCACCTGCAGACCCAGATACTCAGGAGGCTGAGGCAAGACTGCAGGCCCGGGATGAGTAGGCTGCTAAGCAGGACAGGCAGCAGTGGCAAAAACACCCGGCAGGCTGGATAAATGTCCTCGGCGGCGGGGCCACACTGATACTAGGGGTGTTACATAGGTTATTGTAAGGTATTAATAATTTTTGTTGTTTTAGATTTTATATTATAGGTAGTAGTCCCTTTTTAGTATTTGCTTTTAGAGGATATTGTTTTTGATTGGGATAAATGGTGGGATTTTTTAATTTAATTTGGACTGGTTGAGCATATTTTGTTCTTCCCACTTGTCCCTTGGAAGTTTATATTTTTGGGTTGATTTCTGTTTCTAATAAGGGAAGGCATAGTATAGGTTTCTGTCTTATATTTATATAAATGGTAGTTCCCATTTTAGTTAGTATGTTCTTTCCCAAAAGGGGAGTAGGACTTTCAGGTATGATTAGGAAGGCATGAGAGGATAACCAGTTATTTCAATTGTAGTTTAAAGGCTGTGAGAAAAATTTGGTAACCAGTTTTTAGACACCTTCTACATAGTTACAAATTTGGGGGATAAAAGACTAGGGCTAGAGAGGAGTATAGAAAAGGCTGCTCCAGTGTCCAGAAGAAATTCTGTCTCCTGGCCCTCCATTATGAGGCAAACCCAGGGCTCTTGAGGGGTGATAACACAAGTTGGAGCCATGAGAATCTGACCCGGGCATTCTCACTCTAGTTTGGGCATTGATGAGATCACTGTCCCAGGAGGCCTTGGCCTCTGGGGACAGGTTACCCTCCAGTGATTACCCTTGCACTCTGGAGAGGGGCCCGGTGGCTTGTCAGACAGGTGGTTTTGCTGGAAGTAGACTTTTTTCAAGTGGCCAGTCTGGCCACATTGGAAGTACTTGTTTTTAGTTCCTCTGGCTTCCCTCTGCCCCTGAATGGTGCCTGTTTGTTGGAGGGCCATTATCAGAGTTGCTTTTTTTTTTTTTTTATATCCTTTCTCTTTTTGTTTCTCTTCCTCCTGATCTCTATTATAAAAGACCACAGTGGTCATTTTAAGAAGATTTTCCAGGTTATGATTTGGGCTTAGAGCCAATTTCTGGAGTTTTGGTTTTTTTTTAAATGTCTGGGGTTGCCTGAGTGATAAATTTGTTTTTTAAAATAATTTGGCCTTTTAAGGAATAAAGTGTTAACGGAGTATGCTTTTTCATTGCTTCCCTAAGCTGCTCAAGAAAGGTTGAGGGACTCTCATTTTGTTTCTGGTAAATGGTAAACAATTTAGAATAGTTTATAGGTTTTTTCTTGGATGGATGTAAATCTTTTAGGATACATGTTAGAAAATGTTTAGGCCACTAGTTACCTTGTTTTTCAGGGTCCTATTCAGGATCCTCAAAGGGAACTGTCTTTTTTCCCATGGGGTATCCGTTTCTTTCCTCAGGAGACATACTGCTATCAGTATTGGACATGAACCACAAATTACTTCACTTTTTAGCTTTATCTAAGACTTTATTTTTCTCATTAAAAGTTAAAGTTTGATTTAGTAGCAGCATTATATTTATTTTTCTAAAAGAGGTTAAAGCTTTGTTTTAATTCCTAGAGAACATTTATGTACTTATTAGGGTCATTAGTAAACTTTCCCAAACTAATTTTAATTTGCTTTAAATTTGCCAGAGAAAAGGGAGTATATATTTGCACACTTCCCCTTTTACCACCCACAGTTTCCACTAAGGGACACAAAGAAGGAAATGGTCGCCTTCTGGGGGTCCCAGTAGGACCAGAAAAAACTCCTGGGATAGCCTCCCTCCTGGGGTTTTCTGAACACTCGGAGGAAGGTGTAGAAGCAGACGATGGGTTTGAACTAAGTGGTGACAGCATCTCTCTTGGGAATTCCTGACCATTTGGGGAAGTTACTACAGTTAGGAGAGTTGGATTTATTCAATAAGGCTTACACAGTTGGGGGCTGTTCCTGAGGAAAAGGAAAGTTAGCACACAGGGCACTTCAGATTACTTTTTTTCTTGTTTATAAAAAAGTATTTAACTGAAAAATGGTATTGTAATTTAAAGTACTCTCTAGGGGCCATTGTTCAACAGTGGAGAGTTGATACTGAGGCCAGGACTGGGTGTAGAAGAAAACTACTTTTTGTGTGTGTGTGTGTGTGTGTGTTTGGGGATTAAACACGTTCCAGTGCTTCAGAATATAGCCCAGCAGGGTGTTCTCTTGGTGAGAGAATATGTTACCCATCTGTGGGAAAGAACAAACGTCCAGTGTATTAATCAATCCCACTCCGTATTCCTGAATCATCAAAGCGTCCTCTGACCAACCCAAGAAGCCTTCCGGCCAAACAAAAAGAAGCATCCTTCCAATGCTTGGGGAAAAGTACCAGAGGAGAGTGGCCTCCTCAGCCCCTGCGCTTGTCTAGAATTAGCTACTCTTACCAGTGTAGTGCTTAGTACCTGCTGGCTCTCCTGTGCTTATTACTTGCCGGTAGCACAGCCCAAGAAATCAGGTATCAGGGAGCCTGGTACCATTTGATGCAAGTTCTGCCCCTTTCTGCACCTACTTTAGAGTATTAAGCAAAGTGGGGAAGAGCCCAGCCCTGGAGAAAATGGCTGTGCAGTTTTTGTACATTTAACCTTTCATATTTCTACAAGCTTCTTTTAAATTTCCAGTAACAAAGGAAAATAGGCTTTTTATCATGAGTAGGTCTTAAATGCTGCGTTTTCCAACCTCCCTTTTTTTCCTAAAAAGCTGGAAAGGCAAAAATAATTAAACTTAGGGTTGAGAAACACTTTAAAGTGTGCATTATAACTAGGGGAAGTTTTAGAGAAATCCAGAATGACTTTGAACTCTTCATTTATGCCAATAGATCAGGAAAAAAATTAAATAGTCGGGGTTATTTTTCCTGCCTTTCTATTAAGAGACTGGACCGTACCTGAGGGTTTAGGGTCAGTCTTGCCTTGGGGAGTTGTCCCCAGGCTTCCGTGTGTGGGCTCCTGGTTCCCCACAGAAGCCATATAGAGGAGTTACTCTCTTTGTTTGGAGCCCACTTCTTGGGCTCTAACTGTTAATTTAGCTTTTTCTCAAATATCCAGATTGTCAATTGGATTTAATTGTGCAATGAAAGGCAGTAAAAACCACCTTATGACACATCTACAACATCCAAAGCACACTTATAACATCTAAAAAAATACTAGAAGGACCCCGTACAAACATAACTAGTACATAAAGCAATCTTTTACCAACATCCAGACAATGCATGCAAACTAGAAGGAGAGAGAGAGGTCTATAGAAATAAATACGAAAAGTTTGGGACCATGGAAGAGAAAATAGGATTGTAAAAGCTGGGAGAGCATGATTTTCAGAAGGCCCTGCTGCATCCTGGGGTCAGAACCATTGCTGGGGACCCCAGGGCCTCTGGGGGATACCTCTTTGTTCGGCTCTTGACCAGAGAAAGGAGTTAATACAAAACAGCTTTAAAAGTCTTCTAATAAGGCAAGAAAGTAAAAGCAGAACTAAAACAATTTGCTCTAGCCACCCTGTGTAGGCCTCATCCAAGTCGCAGGCGTTTCTGTCATCTGTATGTTTCTTCCTTGACATACGCAAGGCCTAGATTGTAACCTAGTAACTTCCCTGGACTTCCATAGCCTTTGAGGGCAGGTGGTCCCACTGGTCTCAAGGACATGGGCGAATCTGACCTTCCCCCTTGAGCATGATGTCATGTCTCTCTCTCTTTTGACCCTCACACGCACTCTGCCCTGAAAAGTGGATAAAAGAGAGGCAAGAGATTGAGTCCAGGGCTTGGTTTTGGAGACAGAATGGTGTTCCAAGTTACCCCCCAGCCAGAATAAACCCGCTTCCTCTAATCAACTGGTGCCTGTAGTCTTCTGTGTCGGTTTCCTGCTGTATTTCTTGGTTCCCTGACCGGGAAGCGAGGTTTGGTGGAAAAACCATGCAGCCAGATTCTTTGGGTCAGGTTCTGCCTGCCCTGCAGATCACCCCCTCACCATGGGGAACAATTGCTGGTCTGGTGACGCAGTCCTCAGAGCACCCCTGGGACAAATTCTCTCAGAGGAACTTCTCATTGAGACTGAGCTGGCGAGGTCCCTGCAGCCCATCACTACGGAGGCTGAGCATCAGAGAGGAACCCGTAACAGGTGGCGCCAGGACGTCCAGAGTAAGGTAGGATCCTTTTGAAGCCCACTACAATTTTAGTGGAAGAGGAGCCTGATCACCTCCTTGGGCATTAGATCGCCAACAGGTTGGCTGAGAGGTGTGTGAGAGTGTGTGGATGTGGTGTGACTGACAGAACTCCGAGAGTGGAGTTGTATCTCCCGTCACAGGGCCTAGGGGAGTGTTGGTTTGCCTCCTATGGCTAAGTGGCAGCTCGAGTGGGAAATTGAGGCTGCCCAGGTTAAGAAATGCATTGGGATTGTGTGCATGTGAGTGCTTGGAGAATGACTGAGATGGGTAACAATAGGTAGGGTTTGCCCTCCCCCGTCCCAATTCGTGGGATGAAACGAATGTGATTGCCCCTTTTTCCCTGTTCTAACTTTGCCCCCTGGCTATTCTGAGGGAAACTGGAAGTTCCAGGTTTTCGGCTTTCTGTCTTTGGGCAGCCACATGGCCATGCTGACTTGGGGGAAAATGAAAAGACATTAGAAAGGGTTTTGTAGTTTTGTTACTGGAATTTCTTCAGTGAGTTTTTGGTCTCAAGAATTTGAGAAGTGAGCCCATGGGCCACAGATCAGTGATAAAATGGGATTTTGTTGAACTGAGGGGCATGCAGAAGGAGTAAAGAGTGCCAGAGCTATTGGCAGAGGAGCCATGCCTTGGAAAGTATTGTGGCCTGGCAGTCCAGTGAGCTCTGGATTGCCCCTGAAAATCTGGAGGAGACAGTGTAAATCTCGTGGGGAATAGGGCTATATCCACATCAGCAACAGATCTCCTGGGTGGATAGCCTACGAAAGGGGGAGGAGGCCTAGGTCGGAGGTTTCCTGCATGAGTCCTTTGTCTAGGGGTAATTGGCCCTGGGAGATATTTTGGCTAGGACTTGGTAGATGGAAAAATACCTTTGCAAACTTAATAGGTGTTCTGGGAAATGGATGAATGCAGCCCCTCACCTTGGACAAGGTTATTAGGTCTTTGCTGTGGTTTTTGTCTGGGAAGAGGATTAGGGTGTGTGCTCCTTAGTCTGGGTGGAGCCAGCCAAAAGGTTTCAGGCTGCTTTATTCATGACCTGGCTGGGGCTCAGAGTGTTTGTACCCAGAGATGGGAGTCTGATGTCTGAGCCTGCCTGAACCTGAAAAATGGGGGTTCCCTGTCCACCTCTGAGTGGGAAAATCATGTATCAACGTTACAACTCATAAAATGTCTCTCATTTATAAAATGTAATAATTTGGTTGTTTAAATGGTTGGGGAAACTGAGTCTTTGTCAAAAGATAAGATTCCTGCTTTTTAAACCTTCTAATTATCAGTTTGGCCAAGTGAATGGGTGACTTCATAGTGAACTGAGATTCTGTTTTGTGGGAAGTGAGTTTTTCAAAGTAAGAGAAGTTAGACAGAAAGGAGAATGGTATGGTATAAAGAAAGAATCTTGTGTGATAAATTTTGTCCTGAAGAAGAATGGTTGTGTAAGAAAGTGAAGGGCAGGGCAAAGTTAAAGAAGGTTTAGAATTTTGTAGATTGTCTGTGCAGGTTAGGTGAAGCTCATAAAAGAGAATTTGTGAAAGAATTTACATGTGATCCAGTTGACTATGTATTTCCTTTAAAATCTTTCAGGATGTAATCTTATTTGAACCAATGTTTTAGGCCTTTGATATTTGACAAACCTTTCAAAATAAAAACTCTAAATTTGGGGCTTGGCTCCCATAGTGCAGTGGTTACAGCACTGGCCACATGCACTGGGGCTGGCAGGTTTGAACACAGCCCAGAAAACAAAAAAAGCACAACTCTAAATGTGGGCTTTTTGAAATATTAAGACCACTGAAAGGCATAGAAAAACAAATTGAACTTATTTGATTTATTAAAAATGTCAAATATGAAATGATGATTAATAATTTCGTATAGATTATGGTTATATATATATTGGTCTGTCCTAATGTATAAGACATTGGTCTGCCCTAACATATACTGTCAGTAATAATTTTAATTCATCTAAAAAAAAGTGTTTTTTATGTAACTAGCTGAGTCCAAAGTTTATCTTAAAAAGAAAAAGAAATATTAAGAGAGGCTGACAAATTCTCTCAAATTCAAATTCCTGATGTCTTTGGAAACTGACTACCTTCGGGCTAAAAGCAGATTTTTAGAACTTTCATCGGAAAGTTAACATGTCTAAGAGTGTTGCTAACCTAACTTCAAACAGAACAGAAATCAGTTAAGTGGAACTAGGCTAGTTTGTTACAGCTTTTTGTTCAAAAGATTATTGGTTCTTTCTGTGTTCTGTTTTCCAGAACTCAAGATAATAATTCTCTGCCTTTTGAGCTATTTGTAGCTTTTCAAGGAATGTATGTACTTATGAGCAAAGTTTGAAACATGTATTTTTCTCTCTCCTTGATTTCTCCGGAATTTGAAAGCCATTTGTAAGTATTCTTAATTTCTGACAATACAGGCTTGGCTCAATCAGCTAAGGCACCAGACACGTACACCTAAGGTGGCGGGTTCAAATCCCCAGCCTGGGCCCACCAAACAACAATGGCTGCAACCAAAAAATGGCCGGGCGTTGTGGCGGGCGCCTGTAGTCCCAGCTACTTGGGAGGCGGAGGTAGGAGACTCACTTGAGCCCAGGAGTTGGAGGTTGCTATGAGCTGTGATGCCATGACACTCTACCCAGGGGGATAGCTTGAGGTTCCGTCTCAAAAAAAAAAAAAAAATTCTGACAATACAGTTATTTGCATAAGTTCAATAAGAATCTGTTTTGTTCTATATGATATGATGAAGGCACTGGTTATTTTACCAAGGCTTTGGCTGAAATAGCATTTCCAGAGGTGTCCAGACTGCATTAAGGAATTAAGGTTGACTTTATGAGACCAATAAAGAAAGCCCTTTAGAAAACTGGCCAGATACCCATCAATAACCTTTCCTGATCTGTGGTAAGTAAGGAAGGTCACTTACTGACGGGTCTGGGAATTGAAATGTGCTTGGGGACCTCAAGAGAAGAGGAATTTACCCAATGCATACAGGTAATCTAATGGTACAATGAAACCTGGGCTCATGAAAGACTCTTGAGAAAGTCCGGCCTGAAAATTCCTTATAAAAGGTTCCAGCAAAGTCAAACAGTGTAGATGGCTAATAATTATTCTTACTGTGCTTTATGCAAAAAATCAGTATACTGAAGGTACAGTTTATGAACCAAGTGAGTTGGTTCTACTGCAATTTGTCTTTAATAAAGAGAGAAATTGGAGAGAGATAAAAATAATTCAAAGAAAAAAAAGGCTGTGGCCCACCCTGTATTCGATCCCAGCCTTGTCTGTACTGTCGACTCATAAAATGAGTCATAACTGTTTTAGTAAATTAAACTGTTAAATGGTACTCAGAGACTGGCCAAAGAGTATGGTGTGAGTGTGCGTCTCAGGAGGGAGACCTTGGGTGGAAATGGAGAAAAAGCAAGGGAAGTCCACCCCACTGACAACCATGTTGAAGCCTTTTAAGAAGGAATTTTTAGGTGACTATGACACCAGGAAACCTAAGGATATTTTGTGAGCAGGAATGGCCCCCCACTTTGGGATTGGATAGCCGCCGGAGGGAAGTTTAGAAAGATCCCTAGTGTCTGAGGTTTGGCACAGAGTTACTGGAAAGGGGGATCACTGTGAGCAGTTTCCGTACATAGATACCCAGCCACAGCTACTAGTGAACCCACCACCTTGGGTGAAAGGGCAGGCTGTGACAGTGCTAGTACCACAGGGACAGGAGGGGAAAGTGCTTTCCACGCAACCTAGAGCAGCAGTGCTGAAGATATTGGCAGATCCACTACCGAGAGGCATTGTTGCAGAGGCTGAAAAAGGGACACAGAAAAATTACCAATTTGGCTCAAGTAAATGAAGTCCTCCAAGGAAAGGCTGAGAGTCCAGGCCAGTTTTATGAAAGGTTATGTGAAGCATTTCAGATGTACACTCCCTTTGATCCTGAGAGCCCTGAGAATCAGAGGATTGTTAATATGGCCCTAGTTAGCCAAAGCGCTGAGGATATACGGTGAAAACTGCAAAAGCAGGAGGGGTCTGCAGGTATGAACACCTCGCAACTCCTAGAAATAGCACAAAAGGTCTTTGTGAATCAGGAAAGCAGTAAGCCATAGGGAAGAGAACAGGAGCATGAAGCAGAGGGCCAATCTCATAGCCACGGCTCTGAAAGGCACAAGGGGAGGAACCCCACCCTTTCAAAGAGCACAGGGTCAAGGAGTACAAAGAAGTAGGGGACCTAGGGTAAAAGGCCCCCCCTTGCAAAGGGATCAGTGTGCAACTGGCCAAGAGACAGGGCACTGGAAGAATGAGTGTCCCCATAGGCAAGGAAGTGTGAAAAATCCTGGGAGAGAGGCCACAGAACCAGAAGAGCAGGAAGCCCTCTATAACTTAGTGGCAGAGGCCCTGCTAGACAGAAGGGGACCTGTCTCAGCCGCCCCCAAAGAGTCCATGGTCCGAGTAAGGATTGGGGCCAAGGACATTGACTTTCTAATTGATACTGGGGCCGAACACGTGGTGGTCACCCAGCCAGTAGCCCCTCTCTCAGACCACAGGATTAATATCATAGAAGCAACCAGAGCCACTGCTAAACAAGCCTTTTGTCTCCCTTGGAAATGTTCCACAAGAGGCCACAAGGAAATATGCAGCTACAAACTGCCCAGACCAGGTCTAGTGTCAGCCTTGACCATGCCTCGGGAGGAAAAGTGGAGGTTGTTTGTGACTCAGCCAAGGGAAGGACTGAGGCCTGAACTGGCCCAGTGGTGGCCACGGGTCTGGGCGAAAGATAACCCCCCAGGGCTGTGCTCAAGGTACAGACTGCCTATTGCGACATCTAGAGGTATGTGGCTATAAAGTTTCTAAGCGAAAGGCCCAGATCTGCCAGCAGCAAGTACCTTATCTAGGATTTATTATCCAGCAGGGAGGGAGGAATCTAGGCATGGAGAGGTGGCAAGTCATTAGTCGCCTCCCCACCCCCACAAGCCGAAAGCAAGTTCAGGAATTCCTTGGCGCAGTCGGTTTCTGTCGTCTTTGGATCCCCAACTTTGCCATCTTGGCTAGACCTCTGTATGAGGCAACTAAAGGAGAGAAAGGAAAACCCTTAGAGTGAAGGAGAACCCTTAGAGTGGGGAAGAGAACAGGAACATGCCCTCTCCCAACTAAAGATGAGGCTAATGACTGCCCCTGCACTGGGACTGCCAGATCTAACCAAGCCCTTCACTCTATATGTCTGAGAGAGAGAAGATGGCTGTGGGTGTGTTAACCCAGCTGGTTGGGTCCTGGCCAAGGCCTGTAGCCTACCTCTCTAAGCAGTTAGATGGAGTGGCAAAAGAATGGCCACCCTGCTTATGGGCTCTAGCCGCTACTGCTCTCCTTGTGCAAGAAGCCGATAAGCTGACTCTAGGGTAGGATCTCAGAGTAAAAGTACCCCATTCTGTGGTCACTTTAATGGACACTAAAGGACATTTTTTGACTCTCTAATGTAAGAACACCTTGTACCCAGCCATGCTCCTTCCAGCCAATGGAAGAGAGACTGAGCATGACTGTGTGGAATTCATAAATAATGCATACTCTAGCAGATCTGACTTGCATGACCAGCCTTGAACAGATGAAGACTGGGACTTGTATGTTGATGGAAGCAGTTATGTGATGGCACAAGCCCTGGAAAAAGCCATCAGTCAGCGATGTGTCACCTGCAGCCAGTTCAACGCCCACCGAGGACCAGTGGTACCCCCAGGAATCCAGTCATATGGAGCAACACCCTTCGAGGACTTTCAGGTAGACTTCACTGAAATGCTCAGATGTAGAGGTAACAAGTATTTGCTGGTGATGATGTGCACCTACTCCAGATGGGTAGAAGCATATCCTACCCGCACCAAGAAGGCGCAAGAAGTCACCCGGGCACTCTTGAGAGACATCATACCAAGGTTTGGGCTCCCACTGAGGATTGGGTCAGACAATGAGCCAGCATTTGTCTCTGAATTGGTCCAGAAGATGGCTAACATCTTTGGCATCACCTGGAAACTCCACACAGCCTACTGCCCACAAGGCTCAGGGAAGGTGGAACGCATGAATAGAGCTATCAAAGCAAGTTTAGGGAAAGTATGCCAGGAGACAAATTTACAGTGGGTAAGTGCCCTGCTCTTGATGTTATTTAAGATTAGGTGTACTTCTACTAGAGAACAGGATTCTCACCATATAAGATCTTTTATCATAGGCCACCCCCCTTACTACAGAGCTTGCCAGGATCCCCCTGGGAATTGAGAGAGGTAGAATTAAGGAAGCAGTTACAGGCACTGGGAAAGGTGACAGAGGCAGTGTTGGAATGAGTGAATGAGAGGTGTCCTGTTAGTTTTCCCCTGTCCATCCTTTCTCCCCAGGAGCTGTGGTGTGGGTTAAAGATTGAAGCGTGTCTCCCCTGAGGGCAAGGTGGAAAGGCCCTCACAACACACCTATAGCTCTGAGAGTAGCAGAAATTCCTGCCTGGATCCATTACAGCAGAGGGAAGCCTACTGCAGAACCAGAGGAGGACCTACCCCTGCCTAAGAGGAGCCAGACTGAGCAGGATGTGACAATGGCAGCTGATCCTAAGTTCCCGCAACATGGGCTCCGCACTTCAACAACTCCTGGACCTTGGGAAGCTACCTCGTATCCTGACAACCCCCTCAAGCTGGTGTTGCAGAGAACGGCAAGCCCTGCTCCAGTCACACTCCGGGAGCTGACTGGTCCACGCACAGCTGAAGCATGAGGATCTACGTCATAGTAGGACTGTTCTTTATTGGACTCATGAGAGCTAAGTAAACTTAAGTTTGTGCAAATATTCAGGATGCTAATGTAGAAAATTATACAAAACAGATTAGCTTTGGATTACTTTGCTGCAGAAGGAGGAGTATGTAGAAAGTTCAATCTGACCAACTGTTGTCTAAAAATAGATGATCAAGGTCTAGTAGTGAGAAGTATAGCTAATGAAATTTCCAAATTGGCTCATGTGCCGGTACAGGTATGGCACGGATGTGATCCAAAATCCATCTTTGGAGAATGGTTCTCTGCTTTTGGAAGTTTTAAGACCCTTATAATAGGAGTCTTATTGTTATTGGGTACTTTCCTTCTCCTCCCATGCTTATTGCCCGTATTACTCCAGATGGTGAGGAACCTAGTAAATTTCGCTGTGTCTCAAAGAGGCCCAGGTGGAGCGTATTACATGCACCACCAACAAACTGTGGCACAGGTTGATAAGGATGGTAGTGAGACTCCATAACAAGTTGTTCTGAGTCTCAAAGAGGGGAATGAGGCAAGAAAGTAAAAGCAGAAGTAAAAAAAAATCTGTCCTAGCCATCCTGTGTAGGCCTCATCCAAGCCGCAGGCATTTCTGTTGTCTGTATATTTCTTCCTTGACATACACGGGGCCTAGATTGTAACTTAGTAACTTCCCTGGACTTCCGTAGCCTTTGAGGGCAAGTGGTCCGACTGGTCTCAAGGACACAGGGGAATCTGACCTTCCCCCTTGGACTCAGGACCTTGAGGATGATGTCATGTCTCTCTCTCTTTTATGACCTTCACGTGCACTCCCGCCCTGAAAAGTGGATAAAAGAGAGGCAAGAGATTAAGTCAGGGGGCTCGGTTTTGGAGACACACTGGTGTTGAAAGGGCCAGACCAGCGCCATTTTGTCATTTACTGCATAAGCTCTGTTAAACTGCAGGGCCACTCCCTGCTGCCTCCCCCTACACCTGCTGCACAGCCATTAAGCCACTGATTGAGACACCTTAGGCAGACAGCTGCCATACCACCATAATAGGTAGTAAGTTTCAGTTCCTTGAACAGCTCCCATAATAGGTAAAAGGTTTCTACTGAAATTCAGGTATTCTCCTTCAACTACCTAATTAGGCTACACCACCTCT